>CM046819.1:133841-135996 GCA_025617385.1 Murraya koenigii
TAAGTACGTATGTTTAATTTATTAAGGGAGAATGAATTACTCATTCATCTTAGAATGTAGTTTTACCATCTGGGTTAAAATATTGACAAGAGAAAACATTAAACATTGTTTAAAGGTAAATGTGAAATTTTCGTATACAAAATGATTATACCAAGAGCTTTACTAATTACGGTACTAAAAATTAATTGGAACCCAAAAAGTAAAAACAACTTCTTAGTGGGAACAAAGTGTCAATTCATTTTCCCTTAATTAAATCATAAGCCAAACTATTACCCCTTATTAATTATTACTTAATCTTGAGTGACAGCGGGCATAAAGCGCATTCATGGCCGGCCAAATGACACCTAGGGCAGGTTTGAATGTGTCCATGTTTAGCATGATGAAATGTTTTTCATATATTGCAGGTATGATCGACTAGCACACACATCAATATCAACGAACAATCAGAATCTCTCAGCACTGGAATGGACTTCAATTTCCTGGGCTATAGGCGTAATTCTTGTTAGTCCCTTGCTTGGCTTGATCTCCAAACAACTTGACCATGGCTACAACCCACAACTCATTGCTGGAGCTGCAACAACCATCGGTTCACTCTTTTGTCTACCTGTTGGCTTCATAAAAAACCCATACATCTTCCCATTTTATATTGCAGCCGTTATTGCATCATATATTGTTGCTTCAGCCTCCCACACTCGCCAGCTTGGCCTTATGGTTCGCGGCTACACTGGACCAACACTTAAACTTAGTCAATTCCCAACTAGAAGAGGCGTCTCTGGCTGGTTCTCGGTATACGCCACTGTCGCTGGTGGCTTAGGCTCTGTCATTTTCTCTGCTTTCACTTACCATATGCTTAGGAACAAAAAGGACCCATTTGTTAGCCTCTGGATTGTGTCAATTTTCAGTGGCCTCAAATGGCTCATTAGCATGCTCCATATTGTCACACTAAGGCCAGGGGCAATCACCAACACGACTTCCTCTGTGCACAAATCATGTTTCCTGTCCCTTTTCAAATATCCTCATGCAATTGCAAGCCTGATTGTGAACTTCATGTCATCTTTTTCATCAATGTCCATTTTCACTGGGGATTATTGTTTTTACTAGGCCAATTGTGCCTTAAGCCAATATTCTTCCTCTACTTCTGGTTAATTTACTTCGTTTTCCCATCATTTTCAATGCCACTACTGCAACCATTACAACATATTATCAAAGCAGATGCTGTGAGAATGCAAATTCTGGGTTTCCTCTTAGCTCTGTTGACTTCAGGTATGGGGTTCTACTACAAGGAAAAGAACTGGCAGAGGCACCATGTACTGCTTTTTGCTGCCATTCAAAGCACTTCTGCGGGGCTTGTGCATGCTTTTGGGAGAGTTTTGTTGCTAGATTGTACACCACATGGCAAAGAAGGTACATTTTCTGTATGGCACTCGTGGGTAAAAGCACTAGGAACTTGCGCTGGCTTTGCCGTGGCATCAGCTATCAGTGGAAATGTGAGCACTGCTTTTGGGATCTCATTTTGGCTGCTACGATTGGAATTCTTATTTTGATTTTTGGGAACATCAGTGATGTTGGTGGAGCCATGGCTGCTGGGCATTTGCGTGAAGACAGTGAGAAGGGATCCCCTGTGCCTGGTTTAGATACTAGCATTATTATAAAGGAACGTGCTCATGAATAAACTGCTTAAGTAACAATGCAAGTTAACTTTCTCAAATGCTCAAATCTGTTATTCTTTCTAAGTAAATAATTGAGGAGTGTATGATTTTTATTTTTACCCTTTTTGGTTCTTTTTTTCTTATTTGGTCGAATAAGTATGACCCACATGCTGTTAATTGTCAGCAATTTCTTGTATGCGTTTTACACTTCTAATGGTCATTAGTTTATCAATGGGTTTGGCTCGGGAGAACTCTTGCAATTACATCTTTAAGAGCAAAGGTTAGAGTCGTTATTAAAAACAATTATGGGGCCTAACTTCGTCAATTTCAAAGTTTCTGTACTGTAGCAATACGCGTACTGACGCCTATGCATTGCCTCCCAAGTGAGTGGCAAGCCGCGCTGGACAGCAGGCTTAATCACAGTAGCAATACGCGTACTGTCGCCCATACATTGCCTCCCAAGTGAGAGGCAAGCCGGGCTGGACAACGGGCTTAATCACTGTTTT
>CM046819.1:175434-189589 GCA_025617385.1 Murraya koenigii
GCACCGTGACACGCCACTCGGGTCGATCCCAAGCATATCCTCACGTGTTCATGCGAACACATCCGCATGTGCTCGCAGACACTCCACCAACTTTTCCTTCAACGGCTCGCCAAGTGCCCGAGCCGATCTGACTTTCTTCCTGGGTCGCCTGCCTCACCCCGACCTCCCCAACTTCTCACCGACTCTTGCCTTCTATTCCTCGATTCCCCCGAGTCCAAACCTAGGTTATCTCAGATGGTTTCTTTGGCAGCCACAAGCAGAAGCAACTATTCGCCACCCTTCGGCTTCCTTTCACCGACCCCTCACGAATCCCATTTACTCGACACTTTAGTGGCCAAGTAATGGGTAGATAGCACGACCGGCTCATCCTCATAAATGGCCTCCCTAGAATTGCTCGGTATGGGTCGGTTTCATCTACCACCACGAATCCAAAGATCATGTTCTTCTCGAAAGGCCCTCGAGCCCATGGTTACCGCCAACTTGATGATTCCTGCAGGTATTAGCTTCCTCCCCGAATCCTTTCAAGGAAGTGCTCGTCTCGCTCGAGGCTTGCACTGCTATTCCTAAATCCTCGAGTGTGGATTTGAAAAGAATATCCACCGAGCTCCTCGAGTCAACCAAGATTCGATCAACTTCCTTGTTTGCTACATTGGCTTTTACCACTGTGGTATCCTCGTGAGGGTACAACACCCCTCCTCGCCTTCATCCGTCCACATAATTGGCACCGCCGAACCTTGGCCTTTTGGCAACCAAGGCAATGAATAGATTTCTACCGGCAATGCAGATATCCGCAGAGTTTTTCCGAGCCCTATTTGAACTTCCCCGCCATCGTGGCCCTCTCGAGATTACCCTCGTGGACGATGGTTCCATATCTATTTCAGAACCCCGATCATCTTCCTCGCGATCGTCGCTCAACCACCGGATGCCCTCCTTCAACAAACTCATCCAAATACCGATTCCTAATCGATCCTCCACTTGGTTTTTCAAATCACTCAGACCGTGATGCTGGAGTGGCTGTGGTCACCGTGGAAACGGCAGTAACCGCCTTGTTTCTCTTTGCCACCGACTTGGTCATCTGCATGCTGAGGGCTCAAGCAGCCTCACTCCTCACCCACTGCAAGTATCTCTTCGAGAGATACCTTCAACCTCAGATATCGCTCAGAAGCTGGGCTTTGCTCTACCACCAGACGCCTCGATCCCTGGGAAACTCTTGGTCGAGGAGGCAATGGACGATAGGCTCAGCTGTGGTTCACCCTCAGTCCGCTGGCGGCCTGGTCATGGATGTGTGGTCGCCATGACGCTCAGATTCTCTACGATCCCAACCTCGAGATCCGCGAGGTGGCAGGGAACCATCCGCGTGGGGAGCTCTCTAGCAGTGGTTATACAGTGGCAACCCGGTCCCTCGTCGCTTGAGCTTAGTGTCCCCTGCAGACCCTCTCTCCTTCCTCTTGCTCCATTGCCTCGCTCATTCCTCGCCTATGCGCTTTTTCTTCTTTAATTATCATATCCAATTTTACCCGCTCATACGCTGTCTCGAACACGAATCGGATCAAGGACTCCGCAGATTAGACCATGGTCTCCCATCCGAATCCCATCCTTCAATCCACTCGTAGCTCGGGATGGTTAAACGCACCAAGATCTAGGACCGATATATGGTATCTTTGACAAACTCCCGAGGGATTCTCTCCTTCCGCCTTACTTCCCGACAACCCATCATGTCATCCTCGTGGGTCACGGCCCCGAACTACTTCCGCGAACTCCCACACATCCTGCTCAAAGCTCAAGATGCTTCCCCGTGGAGTCTCATGGCACCATCTCTCTCGCCTTCCTCCAGTGGTGAGTGGAAAGTGCCCAAGACCTCTAAGTCGAGAACCGCTCTACGTGCACCAACGGATCACTTTTCCCCGAGAACTTCAGATCCGGGAAGCTGAAGTCACGTGGATCGTGGACACCCATGATCTCCGCCGAGAGTGGGATTCGTTGTCCAAAGATTATTCGCCACCTGGGCTCTTTCCGCTCCCGAGATCTTCCACAACTCGTGCCAACCTCGAACACCTCTCCTTCTAACTCTTCCACGCGAGATCGGGGTCAGGTCCTCGTAAGTGCCGACGGACCCCTTCCTCCATGTTTGTTTCCTCCTCATCGCAAGATTTGGTGCCCCAGGTCTTGGGCTTCATCACCCACATTTTCCCGAATCCGGAGCATTCCTACCTACCGACTCCGGACATCATTACATGCTTTTCTCCGTCTCCTCCCCGAGTTCTTGCAATAGTGAAGTCGAGTCTCCATCTGCTTTCTCCATCCGATCCATTTTTTCCTGATCTCCCTATTCTGGGCCTCATTGGCCACTTCTCTCAAAGTTACCGGTTCTTCCCGACTTACTCCTCTTCGATCGCTTCCTCGCCGCTGTGTTGTGTATCTTGAACGATTAGGAATCAGCTTTTAGTGCCGATCCCCACGCATCTGCGACAAAAGATGTTGATGTTGTTTTTCCCACGTGCCTTCAAACAAAGGTCTCGAACCTTCTCGCCACGACTGCACTCAAGCTCAAGCAGTGATTGGCTCCTTTGTCTTATTCCACTGCCTTTTCCGTAATCCGAGATCTCCGAACCCGCATTCACGTAAAATAGGGTCGTGGTAGCCGAGCGTAGCCTCGCGAAACCCTCCGACGCCAAGTCAAGAATCGGTTGGTCTTTTGGTATCTCCCTTAGTGAAAGAGACCTGAAAGATGAAAGGGATATTTTTCGCCTCCCTTTTAAATAAATACTGTGTTTTCGTGAGAATCTAGATAAGTGGAAATCGTAATAGAAGAACTCAGATATCTTTTTTAGAACCCTTATGAATCCATTTTTTCCACCCCCGTAACGCACTCTGCTCATTTCCTTTTATACTCCATTTTTCCCGCTCTTTCTCCCCAAGAGCATCCATTCCCGCCGCTGGTATCTAGGTCCCTCCGACAACCGGATTGGCATAATATTCCCCGGGATGCGCGCTTCTCCTAAACCCGGCTCACGTGGCTGATCACCATGTCAGGCATGTGCGCTAGGAATGATGACACCGTGGGGCATGTGCCTACCATCTAGCAATAGTACCACCACCATACCATGCGGGCCCTAATCGACATCTAAAGGTGTGCCAGATTCTGAGAAAGCTGAGCCTGGGCCGCCTGGCCTGGTCTTGTCCAGCTAGTGCTCTGGGACTTAATCTCCATGAAGCAGTGAAAGGAGTGCCCAGCCTCGACCTCGACCAGCCTTTGACCGGGCTGACGACCCCGAGTAGGCAAAAGAGCTCTGAGCTCGAGCGCTGCCTCGACCTCGACCTGACCAGCCTTGACGCCCAGTGAGGTCGCCTCAGTGCCGCTTGTCTGGACTTCGCCTAGCTAGGTCGTCCCTGGGTATTTTATTCGAGATGGAAGGGCCTCGAGAAGACCCGCCCGATATTACCTAAACAACAAGCATTCATCTTCATTGTTTTTTTTATGTCAGTAATATAGAATTTTTCATATACAATATACTTTTTTTCTTAAAGAAAACCAAATTCAAGTGGAGTAGGACTGTCCAAATTATGAGCTCATATATAGGATTCCTAATTCAAGTCTCATTAGGATTAATTAATTAATCAAACTATATAATATAAACTCAAGATCCTCTTATCCTATAACATGTGTTGGAGAAAAGTTACAAACCAAGAAATATTTTCCAATAACTTCGTGCATTTTATTCTATAATTTCTTTTTATTTTTATTTTTAATAATGGCAAACGATGTTACGATAAAAATTAAATGTGGTTGAGGCAGACGACTAAAGAATAAATAAAAAAAAGCTCCAAAAATTATTAGAAAACAAATTCATAAACATCCCTTAGGTTTCAAAGTAGTTGCCAAAGTTTTGGAACAATGGCGCTATAAGAAAAGAAGCACTAAAAGTGGGGATAGCGTGAAATTTGCTACATCTTTGTCACGATAGTTGTCCGAAAATTGTTCATCATCTTGGTTGAAGGATTTTGAGTTTTCGGACCAATACCAAACTTCGTGAGTTGATTAGGGATTATAGTCCATTTGAAAATTTCTTTGATGACTTACCAGAAATTGAGGATTAATTGGTGTAATTTTCATTATTAAATTTGTATATATAATTCTCTTAATACAATATAGATTGGAACCCGCATGAGTATAGTCGTTAATTTTCTTGTTTTACCTTAAAATTTGCTTAAATTTTACATACACATGCAGTAACCAATAATATATATATATATATTTTTGTGGTTATCGATCCGAATTATGAACTTAAAAAAAAAAAGAAGGATTCAATTAGTTTAATAATCTCAACCTTCTTTTATATGTGATGAAATTAATTGTACTCATGTTGATGACCCTTAATTTTTACCGTGCTTGTACTAGGCTGGAATATAATTTGTTTCTAATTAAAAGAAATAATACCCTTCAAGTAATTAATTATACAAACAAATCAATGCTTGTGATTAACTCGTTAAATAATAAAAAATTATTAATTCTGTGTTTCTAATAAAGAAACTCCATTACAATTACGATGAACACATCAATCACGCCGATTGATTGCCATGAATCAAAGAAACTACAAAAATAAAAAATAAAAAGTGCTCTAGTTATAGAAACCAACGAAATGAATGAAAAAATTAGACTAAGTGAGAAGAGAGTACGTTTCAATTATTTTCTTCATCCTCTCATTTTTCGTCCCAATTTTATCTCTAATATTTAACCCATTATTTTAACCAATGGCAATGAGCTAGCCTCGCCTAAGATTAGGCGACCGCTTCTATTGTAAAAATCTTGCACATTAACATTGTTGGCTCTGGCTTGCACATAAGTGCCCCTAAGAAATTTTGTGATCCTCTCAACTTGCTCCTCGGCTCGAGTTTAATCACATCATTCATTTGGTATTCGATTTGCTTTTTCTGGTCACCGGATGAATTAAAGTAAGCCCCATTCAAGAACACATCTCCCTCCGATCTCCATATCCAACTTTTCCCTTCTTCTGGTCTGCAATTCATTCTCTTGGTCACCCGCATGCAAACGGATAATGAGGATTAATTCATTACATGCACGACCTGGATTCTCTTCCGATACGAACTTTAGGTCTTTTGAACGTGTACTGAAAAACCGATTATTTAAGGATTAAATGATCTCTCGATGAATAGAAGATATTTTCCTTGTGGGATTAATACATTACCTCTTTGGCATTCTCGTTATCTCGGGCGAAGAACCTATTACCCCGGCTAAGAATGGTGGGGCCTTTGAGACCACCAATTGCATACATTTCCCATTGATTATAATCATTGTTCACAACATGAGCGAAACCAAATCTGACGCATGGCATTCTCTCGAACCAGCCCTTTATCAAAACTGTTGAATGCTACAACTACTTGCATCTTTTATCTTCCAGTAAAGTATCGCTTGCACCTAGCGTAATCGCCTGCAAAATTAAATAGCACACCACGTACCGTAATAATCTTTTCAACACTCAAAAGTTTGAATTTGATTTGATGTCGACCGAGCCGCCCCGATAAATTAAAGAGAACGTGGCACGCCACGTAAAGCCAAAATTTAATTAAATTATAGTCACCTTATCGTGGTTGGAGAAATGGCGCTTGAAATGGTGATGGTCATGGATGCTTGAATGGCATCAATGAGCCCATCGTGGGCTTGAGATAATGTAAGATGATCAAGCCAAATATTTGACTTAACCAAACATCGAGACAGCTGCCTCCATCACTCCGACCCTCTCGTCTCCACGTGATCCACGTAATCCCTAATCATGCCACCACCGCATGGAGAAATGTTATGAATATGAATCCCATGAATGATCACATTTTGCACATGTCAGTAGCATAATTCCAGCTCCATTGGCTATGTGTACATTGGCTCGCGCCCATCTATGGTCTTGCTACCCCGACAATCGGCTCTGTTGCACTTGATGTTCATATCCTTGGCAAAGATTATCCATAAAGGTTCTTTTTGGATCATCGCATGGCGCAGAGTCCCAAACTCTTAGGGTTCTCCATATCATTGTCGAAGGATCACCACCTCATAAATTTTTCCACCCTTTCCTCCCGGTGGCTTTGACGCCGGCCGAGAGCACAACCCGCCAGTACCGCCGATCTTCCGCCCGCCTCTTTGCAACGCCAAGACTTGTCAATTGGGTTTGTTGCCTCGCATTGCCCTCGATTCTCGCATTCAACAAGCCCCTCCCGGCAAGCAAGACGCTTTGATAATCAAGAAGTCGCAAACAAATTTATATTAACTTTATGTCTATCTATATCAAACGTTAAAATATTAACGTAAATTAATTATTTTTGGTGTGGACGCTCATCACATTTTTAAATTAAAACTAAATAGTATAATTTAATCTAAAATCTATATTTTAAAACGTGGAATGTCTACGCTAAGAGTTTTTAGTATTGGTGGTGTTCACGCACTTTGAACTTTCAAGTTCAAGTGGTTGGCAACAACTGCGGGTTTGGATCGTAGTATCGCTTCGGTGGTCTCGCGATAGCTTCTTCAACTCGTCGCCTCCATACCTCGCTCGGCCTCGACGATATTAGCCGATGTGCAAGGGATCAATGCCACAAATGATAAGAGAAAGATCAATCTTAGCCTAGCTAGCTCCATTTTTATTTTCTTTTTCAAATGTCTTATTATAATGTACAAAAGTTCAAGGTATGTAGGATTGAACCTTTTGCTTGTGATTTGATGTGATGCGGGTAGTGTGTTTATATACCGATTTTGGGAAAATTTTATGTGGCTCTAAGTTTTAATTGCTGCACGTAAAGTGGAGAACCAAGTTCGCTAAACCGTTGTAGTATAACTTAGTAATAGGGATCCTATTTAGTTGGATCTAATAAATTCCAATTTCATTATTATTATAATTAGCAGATTTAATAATTGAAATTAGTTGTAGAAAAACTTAATGTATTTTATTTATAATAATACATTAGCTACTATTTTTTACGTAGTTTTTAAACTTAAGTTGGGAAGAGCGAGAGAATTCTCAATTCAAATTTCTAAATCCAATGCTTCAAAGGAATTACATTTTATATGCTCTTGATTTCCTTAATTTTTCTTTCAAGAAATTAACAATCTTAACTCCTTTCTGTGAGCATAAGTTTATAAAAATGCAATAAATTGTTTATCCGAATTATAGTGGTTTTCCTTATGAGACTAATAATATACAACGAGTCATTCTATGATGCCGTAATTAAACCTAAAACTTATAAATTTAAATTAAAACTTATAAATCAACATTAACTGTAAAATAAAATATAAATTTTTAAAATTAAACATAAGGCTTGTAAATAGAATGTAAAATAAGTAAATTAATATAAAACTGGTACATTAATGTATTATTAGGAAATAAAATAAAAATATATAAATATAGTATAAAACTAGTAATTACTTTATCATATATACCAAGTCAAACTCATAAGTTCGCTTTGTATTTAAAATCTTGAAGATTTGTAATTTTAGCTTTAATATATGCATGCACGTGTAGTACGTTGTTGGATCTAATCATAGTGATAAATTATTTAACAATTGAAAGAGAGCTAAGAAAAAGAAATCATTATTAATTGTTATTATTTTAACAAATAGGAGGAAGTTAGGAGAAATTATTTTGACACATATGGTAAATAATGATTATTTTTTAGAAGAAAAGAGTTAATAAGAATCAAGGAACTGATTTTTAAAAGAAATGGCCTATGTATTATAATAATTTCAACGAACTTAGAAGGAACTTTTCAGATAAATAATAATAAATGATTTTAAATAAAAATAACTTCTATTTTTTTTAATCTTTTCAATAGTTATTAGGGCTTCGACACCATATGGCGCAGCCCCTTGCAAACCACGCACTTCAATACTTGGGCTACATTATCATAAATATATATTGAGATGGTTCAATGTGTAAAACTATTACTTTAAGGGTTTATTTTTTGAAAAACAAGTTAATAGAGGTGAAAGTATAAGAAGTTAAAAACATCTCACTAGGATGGCAAAACCGGATCCGGATCCGGATGTAGGTGTACTGGATCCGGATGCGGATAATATGTGCACGGATTACGAGCGGATGTTCCGTATATTCAGATTCGCAAAAAATTAAATTTAACCAATAAAATTCAACAATTAAAATTTAATTAAAAATAAAAAATCCAATCAAAATTCAAAAACTAAATAATTAAAAATTCAACATAACATACAATAACATTATAAAATCACAGTATAAAAATAACATAAATCAAACAAAAATAACAAATAAAAACATTACAAATCCATAAATCAAACATAAAAATAACAAATAAAAATACTACAAATCCATAAATTCAACACAAAATCCAACACGCCATGCCACTATATTGTCAATCATCGTGATCATTCACTCCTTCTAAGATTCATAATTTGTTCTGCAAATCAATTAGACTGCTTACGATCTAGCAATGAAAACACAAAAATAATTATTAAGTGCTCTTATAATGAAATAATATAAAAATATAAAAATATTTAAATGAAATAAGTGATTTTACCATTGATTTTCGTCCAATACCAATTTTTAGTATACATTAATGCCTCCACAAGATTTTGATGAATTCTATTACGATGAGTACTCAAATGCCTACCCTATGGTCGAAAGCGCACTCGTAAGTAACAAGAGATACAGTGAATGGTCGAGAAATCTCTAACAACTTCAAGAAGTATCGATATCTACCTTTATTATTCTTCCACCAAGACAAAATATCAAAATTGCTAGTAGTAGGAAAACTCCTCATCTAAATAAGTTTCTAGCTCGGACTTAGCTTGCTTATAGTTCACTTCTTTGGAAACAAATGAATCCCATTCACCAACCATGCTTGAATCCTTAAAAATAGGAGTTGTGCAATACCTGAGAAGAACTCTCCACCTCAAAATCTCCTTTATCTTCACTTGTCTGCATGTTTTGATTCATACTCTTTCACCACTTCATTAAGAAGATTAAATACACTTTCAACTTGATAGGTTGCGCCATCTTTTTAAACCTAGGATCTAAGATATTCCCTATAGCTAACACTCAATGAATAACATTCCAATACTTCTTATACTTGGCAATAATATTTTCAGCCATTCTCCTAATATCTAAATTGGGTGACATCTTCCATAAATTCATTGACAATCTAATCTCACAAATTTTAGGAAAAATAAGTTAGAGGTGGATATCGAGATCCGTAAACCATTTCACCAACATATAAAACAAATCCAAATGGGCACACAAAGCCTTTGCCAAATCCCATCGCCACTCATTAGGCGTACATTTATACTGCTTATCAAGCTTACTCAATTGAAAAATGCATCTTTATACAACAAAGCAAGAGTGAGCATTAAGTAAGTTGAATTCCACCAAGTCTTAAAATCAAGAACTAAACATTTGGTCTCTTTAATACCTATTTGACGACCGCAACCTCAAATTTTTCTACTCTTCCGGTGTGGTAGTCCAATAACTAACACAACTGTCTCTAATATTTTTAACTCCTTTATTCATCACGTATATCCCATCCCTCATAATCAAATTTAATATATATTTTTCAATTAATTTTTAGTTAATATAAAATAAAATACTGGATCCCGATTTCGGATATACTTATATCCTGATCCGCATCGTGATTTGTACTGATCCTCATTTCTTTTACCCGGATCCGCACTTTTTAAATGCATATTCGAATTTTTCTAGATCTGGATCTTCTAGATCCATGCAGATGCGGGCTGGATCCGGATGTAATTGCCATTATAGTTTTGTGAAATTTGTGAACCTCGATATGGTTTTGTTACATTATAATACCAATAGTATTATTATATAGAACAATAATTGATAAGAATATTATTAACATGTGTTTTAAAAAGATAATTCATCTAATATAGTTACTTTTGTTAAATTTATCCTTTTTTTCTTTTATTATCTTAACACCACACATTTTTCTATTTAAACCACCATGAAAGTGGGGGTTTAAGCCGGACCGCTACCTGTAATATAAATCATATAATGAATGGAATATGAGGAAGGGGCATAAAACAAAATCTCCAAAAATATGGAGAACAAATAGTAAAAGGAATCAATGAAACGATGTCAATTTCGAACACGTGGGAACCCGAGAGAGAAGAATAAAGGAATCAATAGTAAAGGTGTCTTCTTCTTTCTCGTCAAGGTGATTTCCTGCCAACCACACTTCCTTTCTCGCTCGTGTATAAGCCCTTCTTCCACGCCCCGCCGCCATTCTGCTTTCTTCCTCATCGAACACCGTAGTCTACACCCTTAGGAGAGAGAAGAAAATGTCAAACCCCCAAAGATGCCCGTAGGATGTTGCCGTGAGGATCTCGCCTCTTCTAGTGAGGCACAACCCTTAGTATAATCCCCGTGAGGGATCTCTAGTCCGAGAGGGATCTCGAGCCTCACTTGAGGACCCACAATGAAAAGTCACGAGATATTCTCGGATGAGCCGGAACTTTAATCTCGATGAGTCTGCTCAAGGCTTTCCAAATGACTCTCCTCTCGAGCTTTAGCTACCGTGACCATTCTCGTGGATTCACCTGGGCCCTGTGAAGAACTTCAAGCAAAGGTCTGTGAGCTCTGGAGCAGATCGCGGGCGAGTCAAGGAGGAAAATAAAAGCTTCCTGGACTAGAACTCAATTTTTGCAGAGGAGAGCAGCTGGCTCGACTCCAAGGCCTCTCACCTGTGAGGGAGCCGATCGACACCCGCGATGAATCGGGTGATGCTCGAAACGATCCGACACTCGTAAATCTTACTGAGCCGCCTATGGGGGAAACCGCCTGCCTCAAGGGCTTTCAGGACTTACTACCATAGCATTCCTCACGAGCCGCTCGCCTGCCCGCACTGACCCAAGCTTGCACCATCCCGCCTAACACTTAAGCTGGGACTTTGGCCAGGAGTTCTTCGAACTCCGCCGCCTGACTACTGCAATCTCCGCCTAAGACTTAGGCTTTGGGACTTTGGCCAAAAGTTCTTCTTAAACTTCGCCGGCCTCGCAATTGACCCAAGCTTCTTCTTATGCTTCCGGGTCTTCATCTTGAACTTACATTATGAATGCTTTTCTTATTCTCACATACATTTATACTTTTACACATCTCATTTCGGGTAGAATCTTACATTAACACTTCACAATACAAGAGACTTCATCGAAATATTTCATCGTGAGTTGTGCGCTCCACTTGCCTCGACCTCTCGTCCGTCTCTGATGAGCTAGCCTGAGATGCTCCCTGGCCCCGCTAACCGAGTGACTCGATAAGGACCTTCCTAGTTTGGCCCTAAGTACACCTTGTCTCGGTCCTTCGTGGCTCGGTTAACTCTCCCGAGTACCCAATCACCCACCCGAACCCATGAATGTGCACGCTTCTGCTTGTAATAACGAGCCACCTCGCTGATATTCTCGAGATCTTAGTAGCGACCCTTTCTCTTCTCTTCCAAAGAAGTCCGCACCGCACACATCCGCTCGTTGTTTTGCTCCTCATCAAGTGCTCCGTCCGTGTGTCCCTATTCCTATTTCAGCTGGAACCACCGCTTGCGCCCAAACGCCAAGGAAAATGGGGTCCTCCAAAGGGCTGCTTGTGTGTGGTTCTCAGAAGCCCACAAGACACTGTGTAGTTCGTCCACCCGTGCTCCTTTTGCTCACCCAGCCTTGTCTTTGTGAGGCGCTTTATAGTTTTATTCGCTGCCTCTACTTGCCCATTGGCTCATGCAGAGTGAGGAAGAACAAAACTTCAACTCTATCCCCAAATTTCTGTAGAAATCTCTGAATTTGCTGTTGTCAAACCTGCTCCCATTGTCTCAGTGACCAATGCATGAGGAATCTCATACCTACAAATCACATTCTTCCAAATGAAGTCGCTGGTTTTACCTTCCGTGATGTCGCTCAAGGCTCCCACTTCGACCCATTTAGTGAAATAATCAATCGCGACTACGGCGTGGTGGCGGATGCTTCCCTTCGCAGCTGGTCCGATCAAATCAATTCCCCATCGAGCAAATGTCCATGGTGAGCTCATCACGTGAGGTTCTCCTGAGGTCGAGTTAGGTAGTTGGCAAAGCTCCGCAACTCTTGCAACTTCTTGTCTTCTCCCGAGCATCTTAATGCACGCGGGCCAAAGTATCCTTACCTCAAGGCTTTGAATGCCAAGGACCTCGAGCTGTAGTGATTTCACATGCATTCCTCGCGTATCTCCTGAGGACATAATCAACCTTCTCTGGTCTAAGCACCACGCTAGCGGGGAGTGTACCCCGCCTCATATAAGACCCCATCGATGAGAGTGTACCTAGCCGCTTTGCACCTCAACCTTTCTTGCATGCTTCTTATCACTGGCACCGTCCCTTCCTCGAGGTAAGAAACGATCTGGCTCCATCCGTGTGCCGCTCATCACTCTGTCCTCCCGCCGATGCTCGAAAGCAGTGTCTTCATTTCCAAAGGGATAGACTTTGGTAATTGGGGTACCGATGCTACCGCCATGCGAGCTATCATATCTCGCTAAAAATTCTTCCCTCGATTTGCTCCACCTCGACACTGAAAATTCCCATTAACCGCTTCCACCTTCCAAGGTAGGCGCCCATCTTCTCCCCTTGCCTCAAGGCTCTCGCCGAGGTGATTCATTACCAATCGCGAGTCCTGCTCAAGCTTTACCTCCTCCGCTTACCACCGAGGCGAGCTTCATCCCGCTATTACAGCCTGCACTCACCGATTATCGGTGACTTCGAACTCTAATTTCACAACAGACAGCATTTCCGCCTCTTCTGGACTTAGGAGCACAACTCTCGCCTCCCGCCTCCCGACTTCCACATGATCCATCTACTATGACTATCTAGGTGTTGGTCGAGGCCCTGGAACCCGCGTGGGCTCGCCTCCGCCTCCTCATCCCCCGCTGCACTCGCCCACTAAGTCGCCTAAAGACCGTGCTTTTATGGTCGTCAGATCGGTAATCATGTCAAACTCGCCAGCCCACTCGACCATTTTACCAGCTCTTCCGTAAGTCTCTGTGCTTGTACAGTAGTTTGCCCGAGGGGCTGGTTTGTTAAAACCACCACCGAATGTGCCTCGAAAATAAGGCCCCGCCTTCGGTCGCTGCGACTGTGGCCAGGCCCACTCTCCATCAGTGGATACCGGTCTCTTCTTCTAAGCAAAGCTCGCCATGGTAATAACAGTGGCACTGCACTCGACTCCTCCCTTACTGTAACCGAGCTCGCTGCCCATTAGGACACAACCAAGTATAGAACAAGACTTCTCCGCTCGAGGTGTCGACAAGAATGGAGCTTTCAACAGATACTCTTTCACCACTGAACGCCGCCAGATTCTAGGCCCACTTTATCTTCCCGCCTCTTCTTTATTTCCCGAAAGAAGACTCCTAGATTTATCCGTGGCTCGAGACATGAACCCGCTGAGGGATCGCCACTGCCGGCCGACTTTAGTATATCCTCGAGGTCACATGGGACCTCATTTCCACCAATCGCTCTTATCTTCTCCTGATTGGCCTCGATCCCCCGTGACTCACCACGAAGCCTAAGAATTTTCCCGAACCCACTCCAAAAGCACATTTCTCCGGGTTTAGCTTCATCCTAGATTTCTTAAGATTGCGAAGGTCTCCTCTAGATGCCTTACATGCTCCTCCGCATCTTTAGACTTCGGTGATCATGTCATCCACATATACCTCCATCGTCCGACCGATCAATGGCTCAAGACCTTGTTCACTAGCCTCCGACACGCTGCTCCTCGCATTCTTTAGACCGAAGGCATGACCTTGTAGCAATACAAACCTCGATTAGTGATGAAGGTCATGCACCCTCGTCTGACGGCAGCATGGAATTTGGTTATATCCCCGAGAATGCATCCATGAAACTAAGCAGCCTCGCGCCTCACCGTAGAATCCACCACTGGTCTATCTTCTGTAGTGGAAAGCTATCTTTCAGGTGCCTTGTTCACATCTCGTGAAGTCGACACACATTCTCCATTTCCCACTTGCCTTCTTCACCAAAGACCACGATTCGAGATCCATTCATGGTAGGATACCTCCCAGATGAATCCCGCCAGCAGCCTTTTCTACCTCGCAGCTTGATGGCTTCAGATCTCTCCCGGTTGACACATCTCCTTTCTCGCTTC
>CM046819.1:213967-259921 GCA_025617385.1 Murraya koenigii
TCTCTTTCATTTGTTTAACCTGTCAAACCTGGGCTAGGTGCTGGCAATTTTGACAAGCATTTGTGAGTTTATGACTCACTATTTCTCACTGTAATTTGAGTGACCTGAATGGCCTATCACGTTTGGCCATATTTTCCTTCTAGTCATTATTCACATTACTAGATGGAATTCCCAAAACTATATGCCGCAGACAATGCAGCAGCAACAGAACCCAGTCGTACACATTTATATGCTGATATTGTTTCTGATAAAGCTAATCAGATTTCTTTGATTTGTTTCTTATCATAACTAATGGCTTTTCATGAACATATGTGTCATGAAATTTTACACAATGGGAATATCCATAATGCCTGATTTGGTAAAACTCCATGATTACATAAGCAGTCTTATTCAATCATAATGAGCGATAAACTATGTTAGGTTAAAAATACTATATGAATTTGGGACTGGGGATCAAGGATGACTTCACAAAATTTATTTAACATTTTGTTGCACGTGCAAAGCAGCAGTCATTTGGTAATTTTACTGTGTGCTCATGGTTTACGTGATATTAGTTTTCTACACTGTCAATCTCTATCCTTTTAATGTCTTACAGCTTCTGAGTTACTGAAAGTAATCCTCTGTTTGTTTCCTGTTTATCTAAGATGGCAGATGTGGTTTATGGAATTTTTTTAAGCAACGAACGTCCTATCACTGGATACACATACGATGGTAACCAAACAGCTGCACTTCATGAAGAAACATTTCTGCAGACTGTTATAACCCCACTCTACCAGGTGTTGTGGAAGGTAATTATTGTTTTCTGTATTGCACATATTGTCTTTTTCAACACTTGCAGCTTTGTACATGAAAATTGATTATATTTGGTGGAAAAAGGAAGCCAAGAGAAACAAAGGGGGCAAGGCAAGCCATTCAAGGTGGAGAAACAATGATGACGTAAATGAGTACTTTTGGTGAGTTTTCTAATGGTAACTTTTTATTCATACTTCAATCAGACAATTATTATCTGAAACTCCACAGAACCTCAACACTTGTTTTCAGGTCCAGAGAGTGTTTTAGTCTAAAGTGGCCACTAGACCTCAAAGCAGATTTTTTTGTTCATTCAGATGAGGTATCACCTGCACATGAAGTTCATTCCCTTTATTTATTTATTTTTTTATAGGAAACAAAGAAACTAGTATTAATAAGAACAATAATTACAAAATGTGAACAAGAAGTCCACAAAGAAACCCCCCAAAAGATCAGTAAAAGATCTATGCAGTTGAGACTTAAATCTGATGACAAAATAAGTATAGGATCTAAAAGACTATGGGAGCTTTACAACAAAAACATATTCAAAAACCTAGAATTAAGCCAACACCCCTTCTCGGTTTAGATGAATGAAGAAGAAAAAAGAATCTTGAAATTTCTTTGTAACTGAGGCCCAAAGAGATGTCATTTGTCTCTTGCGCTGTTTTTAATTTTTCTTTATAATAAGGTATGTTCTTAGTGTATTTTTCATTTTTTACTATTATATTTAGGTAGCGTTTACTTCTCGAATTGGAGTGAGAATTTGGGGTAATGAGAATTAAGGAATTGAGAGTATGGAGTGGGAGTGGAAGTAGATTGTTTACTTCTATTGGAATTGGGAGTGTGGAATAGGAACCAAAATCTCTTTATGTTTACTTTGAGTGAATTGTTTTAAATTGTAATTTTTACCCTTATTTAAGAATTGTAGTTTTAAATTACAAAATAAATAAAAATATATATTAGTAAAATAAACTATTTATATATTATTAATTTTAATTTTATAAATTAATAATAATTATTAATATTCTTAATTATGTAAATCATAATTTTTTATTAATTTTAATTTTAATTATGTAAATTAAAAATTATTGATAAGAGTAACACAAATGAAACATTATTATTAATAATATAGTACAAAATTAACATATTCCTATTTATTATTATTATTAGTAAATAAATATAATACTATTAAAATGAAATAAAAATAATAATATTATATTTTCAAATAAAAGATAGTATATAAGAATATTATTAATTCTTTATGAATATAATAATAATATTTTTAAATAATTTTAACTTAAAATCAATGTAAATTATTATTTTTAACTAAATATAATAATAATATATTTAAATAAGTCATAAATTATTATTTTTAATAATTTTATATTATTAAATAATATAATAATATTATTTAAATAAATATGATATTATTATTTTTAAATAAGTGTAAAATTATTTTATTTTAATAAACATAATTAGATTATATTTATAAGAGTTGGAATCCTACATCTCACTCTAAAATGAGTCGGACCCATGGAGTGGGACTCT
Organism: Murraya koenigii; assembly: GCA_025617385.1. Lineage (NCBI taxonomy): Eukaryota > Viridiplantae > Streptophyta > Magnoliopsida > Sapindales > Rutaceae > Murraya > Murraya koenigii. The sequence continues at coordinate 216,305 of CM046819.1, forward strand.
ACTCCACTCCTTCAATGAGTAAGTAAATGTTGGAGTGGGAGGAATCCACACTCCTCACTCCCACTAAGGTAAATAAACACAACATTAGAGTGTGGCAGGCAAAAGTACTGTTGGTTAATGATTTCCAAGAATCATAAATATAAAAATTTGTTTATTTATATTTTGATTCCTTGAGTTAGAGATAAATTTGATAATTGGTTAGTGATATAGTGTCAGATTAGGAGTCACATGTCTTAAATTCATTGTCTTGTTGATATCCACAAAAATCATATGTAATAATCAAGTTGATTGAAAGGTACTCAAAATTGTTCGGTAAATAATTTTTGGATTAAAAGAATATTTCAACCTGCATTATATGTCTTCCTTTCGCAATAGAATTATTTTAAGTTTTAACAGAAAAGGATGAGAATAAGGAAGCCACTTTCAAGAAAAAACATTACAATTATCAGAAGATCATATTGATTGTGTTTGTTCTGAAACTAGTGGTTAAACATTGCAATATTAATCTTAGTTGACATAAAACCTCTTGCACACTTGGTTATAATTTGTTTCAAAACTGAAAAGTGATTGGGTGTTGAAGTTTTAGCTGTTGGATTTGGTTCACTTTAATTTAGACGGGGAGAAAAATACTTGTAACATTTGTTAGGCATTTCAGATTTTGATCTCGAACCATCAAATTGAGCATCATTATATATAGTAGATATATAGAATCCAAATGACGGAAAATTAACATTTTCTGCTTTTCATTCCCTAAATTGGTTTGACATATTTGTCACTTAGATGATTGCAACGAATTCCTTGTACCAATATCATGTTTAGTTATCATTAAGTTTGTTAGTATTTAAGGTTCATATGTTTGTTTGCAGAGGCCTAACCAAGTACCGGCTGGAAAGAGCAACTCTAAGAATAATTTCGTTGAAGCTCGCACATTTTGGCACCTTTATAGAAGTTTCGATCGAATGTGGATATTCTTTATAATGGCTTTCCAGGTGGCATAGCCATTTGAGAATGTGATACTTTTTTTTTTTTACCATTTTTGTAAAATTTAATTTTGTTTCTGAATTTATGGCTTTTAGGCTATGGTAATTGTTGCATGGACTCCTGATGGATCACCATCTGCACTTTTTGATGAATTTGTGTTCAAAAGTGTTCTGACTATTTTCATTACTCAAGCTTTTCTTAATTTGCTGCAAGGTATTTTTGATATACGATTAAAAATTAGAATTTATTTCCCCATCTCATTAATTAGTTCTTGTTGCCATCCTGTAATCTTACACAGAATGAAACTTAGCTATGTGATATCTCTGCATTTCACAATTTTCTTGATTATGTTACTGTGCCATAGTTATAACTCTGCAGACTCATCCTGTCATCAACAGCATGCTGTAGATTGATTCAAGTTTAGTCAATGGTTTCTTATTTTCCTACTCATTTTCCTGCAGCTGCATTGGATATAGTCCTCAGCTTCAATACTTGGAGAAGCTGGAAATTTACCCAAATACTAAGGTACCTTCTGAAATTTGCAGTTGCAGCTGCATGGGCAGTGATTCGGCCAATTTGCTATGCCAGTTCTGTGCAGAATCCGACTGGAGTAGTGAAATTCTTCGGCAACTTGACTGAAAATTGGCCGAACCAGGGATCTTTATATTATTATGCTGTTGCAATTTATTTGATACCCAATATATTGGCTGCTCTTCTATTTTTTTCCTGCAATTTCGGAGAATTACGGAACAGTCAAACTCACATATTGTCACACTTTTTATGTGGTGGGCTCAGGTAAGAATATCTAGAATGGTTATCTTTCATGATGTTGTTGTTCTTATTTCTCTTTCTTGACTTTTGAATTTCGTTTTTCTAAATTGAATAAGTGATCATTTTGTATATTTTATTATGTGGCAGCAGAAACTGTATGTTGGAAGAGGCTTGCATGAGGGCATGTCCCAACTTCTGAAGTAAGATAAGAGGATGCTTTTGGTTTTCATTTCCGTTTCCCTTTGTCTTTACTGGGATTCGGGACTTGGGGGATCTCTAGTCTCGTGTCATGATTTGGATGTGCCTCTTCTCCATTAACAGATTATATTTCGTGTTCCCAGGTATACATTGTTTTGGATCCTGTTGCTAATCTGCAAGCTAGCATCTAGCTATTATGTGGAGGTGATTTTTTCTTGTATATGTTAATTGAATTAATACCTCTATGGTTCACATTTATGCTGAAGTTAGTGAAAGCAAATTGGGTAGATGCTTAAAATAAAGTGAAAATGCATTCTTGAAGTTATTGATACATATAAATACTTTTGTCTGCATGTGCATATAAGCTTATGTATCTTAAAATTCATTTAAATTAGTATTTATACGCATCCTTGCCATTTGTCTCAAGAAAATTGGGGTTGAACATTTAGGACTCTCCTAACCTTCACTGATAAGTAATATCTATATGATATTGATATTTATCTGGCATGGTCCCCTATCAGTGTTTTATAATGTATAGTGTCACCTTGTATTCTACCCTTCCATCTCAATCCTCACTAGTCTTCGAACATCCCCCTTGACCATGGAAGAAGCCCGACGCGAATTTATTTTGTTTAATCTGATACTTTTTAGCTTTTAGATAAAGTCTCGTTTTTATGTGGATATATATTGTATTGTCGGACCCTGTATTTACGAGTCAATTGAAGCAGAGAGAGGAACTTTGTCTGTCTGTCTGTCTGCAGAGTCTTTGAGGGCCCTCCTGCAACCTCACCTTTTGTTTTTCTCATTCATAGGTAATTTTGCTTGCCATCTTCATCTAGATACATTGGCAAAAAGCCAACATATATTGTTGTGCTCCTTTTTTTTTTTTTCATCAGTTTGTCATTGGCTCCAATTCATAGTATTTTCTTGAAATACTTCATGTGCATGCCACATTTGGATCTATTTCTCTATACTTGCAACATGATATTGAGCACTTGTCACTAGCTACAATCTTTTGTTAATAGATAGACCTGAGAAACAAGGATCTGGCCTGTAGTATTTGCTTCCACCCAGAAATTTTGTAAAAGAATTGGAGTTTGTTAAATGATTTAATCTTTAGCCGGTCAAGATGCCAAAGAACGGAATATATGCTAATATGAGTTTGTGTATTTATATAAAGAATTAAATACAAACTGTTAAAATTCCTTTAATTCCTGTGAACAACATATGCTGTTCTGCTTAATTTGTGCTGCAGCTATATCTTTTGATTGGGATGAACATGCGAACTGATTCTGTGGTGCATAAATCATTAATACTGCACTCTTGTTTTTCAATTTATGAATACCATCTCAAACCCATGTCATATAGAGCAATAATTTACATATTGTCTTCGTAGATACTGCCACTAATTGGACCTTCAAAGTTGATTATGAAGTTGCATGTTGATAACTATGAGTGGCATGAACTCTTTCCAAATGGTAATTATTCTCCTTTTATTTTTGGTTAAACTGTTCTAATTTCCCTTTTATATGTGGCTGAAGAAAGTTTTCATCTGAAATTGCTGTAGTAACCCATAATATTGGAGTTGTTATGGCAATATGGGCTCCAATTTTCCTGGTAAGTGGACCATAAACAAATATATGGGATCAGCAAATTTTATGCCTTCATGCTGAGTTTTACATATAACAGTTTAACATATTTCATTTTGACCTGTTTTATCGGCATGCAGGTTTATATTATGGATACACAAATATGGTATTCCATATTTTTTACGCTTTTTGGTGGGATTCATGGAGCACTAAACCATTTGGGTGAGGTTAGTGGCCAGTTTTTTCATACTATGGGGATACATGTTAATAAGTTCACTAATTGATCAGTGAATTATATTGAGCTGGGAATCCTATATTTGATTTATATGGAAGACATTATCTATCAAACTACTTGGTTATAGTAACAATTATATCAGTTAGATCATCATGATTTCCTTTTTTCTCTTGTAATTGTTGTATGAACCCATTTTCATTTCTTAGATACGGACTCTTGGGATGTTGCATTCTAGATTTCAATCTGTGCCAACAGCTTTTTGTCGGCGTCTTGTGCCGGCATCAGGTGCAGTTACAAAGGGAAGATACAAGGTACTGCTGATTCTAAATAACGTATTAATATTTGCATTATTCCTCTTCAATGTCTGAAACTTCAAATAATATCTGTGTACAGATACCTTTTCTTCCAAACAGAAATTCGGGCAATTTTTCCCCTCTAGGCTGCATTTTGCATGCAGAATAGAGTAAACCGGATAAGATTAATATTCCAATTCTGTGTTTGATGCTGGGTGGAAATAATACTGGACATAACTTCTAATTACGGGATAAAAATGTAGGAAAAAAACGATGATAGGAATAACAAGGAAATGGGAAAATGAAAATCTAGATAGCAGAGGAACAAAATATGAATTTTATTGGTTAGTCATTGTAGAAAGCGACTGATGCTTGCTCAAGACACTAATGTTGGCAAATGCAAGTCATTGGAATCTACCTCTCCATCCCCTTGTTCTTTATCCCATAGGTTTTAGAAATCCCACCGACTAATCCCATTACAGTGGGATATATTTTTAGTTAGATGACCTATGCATCTATTGCATGATGCTTCCAAAGAGGATGGTGCTATTTATGGTCATATCCCACCCTTCACACTGTATGTGATGAAGGACAAATAGAGAAAAGAAAGAGAGAAAGAAAGGGACGAGTAATTAGAATTGAGATGTAGTAGGTGCATTATGCTTTATTCTTCAGTGTCTGTCTCAACATTAGTTACACAAGCTTATTTATAGGCATTGGCATGAATAAGAAAAGCATAAAACCCTAAGACAAGTCTAATCCTAGAAATAATGGAAATTCCATAAGTACATATCTCTGACAGAACCTCTATCAATATGACTTTCAGTATTATTAATAAAACTGCACACATACCAATTTAGAACCTTTAATATTTTGTGTTTTTGGCTAAAGTAAATTATTAACAATGGCAGGATAAGTCAACGGAAAGAAGGAATTTTGTAAGCTTTTCTCATTTGTGGAATGAATTCATAGAATCCATGTGGGCAGAGGATCTGATCAGCAATGAGTTAGGACTGCATCCTTGATTAAAAAGCTGTCCTATATCAGAGACATCTTTTATAAGTTTTTAATATTTTCTTTGATTAACCATTGTTTAGGGACAGAGAGTTGTTGCTGGTGCCATATTCTTCAAACGATGTCTCTGTTGTCCGGTGGCCACCTTTTCTGCTTGCTAGCAAGGTAAATCTTTGAGTGGTTTCTCATGTTAATTTATCCTATGCTCAATTTCTAATTTTTATTTTCTTGTGTTGGATGTATGACAGATTCCTATTGCATTAGGCATGGCAAAGGATTTTAAAGAGAAAGAGGATGCTGATTTATTTAGGAAGATAAAGAAGGATGATTATATGCATTCAGCAGTCGTTGAATGTTATGAGACACTCCAGGAAATAATTTATAGTCTTCTGGAAGATGAAACTGATAGGAAGTAAGAGATTTCCAATTGTTTTCAATATTTTTATGGATAAAGAGAAGAAAGCCTCCTGATATTAGAAATCTCATAGTTGGTTTCCTTTTTTCTATAATGAAACAGTATTGTGAGGCAGATTTGTTATGATGTAGACGTTAGCATTCAGCAACACAAGTTTTTGAATGAATTTTGCATGAGCGGGATGCCTTCACTCAGTAAGAAGTTGGAGAAGTTTCTAAAACTCTTGGCAATATTTTTCCCTTATGTGTTCTTTTTTCACTTTTTTTCTCCTATGGCTGTGCACTTCAGAAATGAATTTGTAGATTTAATTTTTCAGTTCTGAGTACTCAAGTTGGTTGTTGGTTGGCTGACAGCTATCTGAATATGATTCTGTAGAAGTGTACAAGTCTCAGATAATTAATGTCCTCCAAGATATTATGGAAATCGTCCTTCAGGACATTATGGTTAACGGCTTTAAGTAAGTGCTGATGAATTCAAACTTTGGATGTAAAACCAATTTGTACTTATCCAATTGATGAACCTTGCTGAGTTGTATATGATACTGGTTTCTGCTTCTTCCCCTTAGAATCCTTGAAAGATATCACATGCAAATTCAGACTAATGAGAAGAAAGAGCAGAGATTTGAAAGGCTGAATATCGCCCTTATACAGAATAAATCTTGGAGGGAAAAGGTATTCTTGGTAGTCATTTATTTTGCCTCAGTAATCACTTGAAAATTTTATGTTGGCTTCTTGTATTCTTATTCCATTGTACATTTTCTGTAGGTGGTTAGGCTCTATTTGCTTTATACTGTCAAAGAATCTGCCATAAATGTGCCAACGAATTTGGATGCCCGCCGTTGTATCACTTTCTTTACAAACTCCTTATTTATGAATATGCCAAGTGCTCCAAAAGTTCGTGACATGATCTCCTTTAGGTCAGTCATTGTTGAACACTTGTTTACTGAAATATTGAAGCTTATCTCACTGGAAAGGAAAATCCCCTATATTATGTTTATGATGCTGTTAGTGAACAATCTGTTTGAGAGCCATCAGTGCTGCAATTAGATTGGCAGTAAAGGGTTGATTGTTCTTACGTTTCACATGGTTGCATTAGAAATTTACTTCCCCTTTCGGTTTGTCCATATCTCTTATGAATGAGTTGCCTCTTTATCTTTCAATTATCATCAATGGGTCAGAAAATAGGCGTATGTTTATGTTCTTTCGTCTCTCGCTCTTTCCTTTTTTTTAATTTTTTAGGAGCTGTGCATGTTTTATTTTGACATAATTTTTTTTTTATCCATGATATAGTGTTTTGATTCCATATTATAAAGAAGATGTTCTTTACTCTTTTGAAGAACTTAATAAGGAAAATGAGGATGGGATATCAACTTTGTTTTACCTACAGAAGATATATCCTGGTGAGTTTTAGATCCACTGCTGCAGATGCATTGTTGTTGTTTTGATTGGCAAGAGCTTACTGAAAAGCTATGTTTGTCTGCAAATTAGATGAATGGGCAAATTTCCAAAAGCGCATAAATGACCCAAAACTTAATTATTCTGATGATAACAAGATGGAGGCTACTCGTCATTGGGTATCTTACAGAGCACAGACACTTTCTAGAACAGGTCCGTATGGAAACAACTTTGCAGTTTATCTTGTAGTATATTGATTTAAATCGCAATTTCATTAAATAGATCTATGTATTTCTTCCAGTGAGAGGGATGATATACTACAAGCAGGCCCTTGAACTGCAGTGCTTTCTGGAATCTGCCGGAGACAACGGTTTGTGCTTTCTGTCACGGATTAAAATACAATTCCAAATTACCATCTTCGGTAGTTCCATTTCAGTATCGTTCAAAGTCGATATAATTGCATGTCAAAATATATTATTAAGAAGCTATTCATGCAGCAAGTCTAGGTGGCTATCAGACCATGGAATCAAGTCAGGGAAATGAGAGGGTGCAAGCTCTGGCCAATATGAAGTTTACCTATGTTGTTTCCTGTCAGCTCTATGGTGCTCAGAAAAAATCTGCTGATCCGAGAGATTGGAGTTGTTACAATAACATTCGAAATCTCATGATAATGTAATTTCAATTTGTTGTCTGCTGCACTATCTCCTTTTTATTTAAGTTTCAATTTGGAATCTTTGATTTGTGTAAATACTGTACAGATATCCATCCCTGCGTGTCGCTTACATAGATGAAAGGGAGGAAACTGTGAATGGAAAATCTCAGATATCTTATTACTCGGTGCTTTTGAAGGGAGGCAATAAGTCTGATGAGGTATGAATGGTGACTGCTAGTTTGATATAGAATTCACATGGAAGAAGCCTTTTTTGCGAAGCTCCTAATGTTATATAGATACTTACAGTGGTTACTTGCTAGTCCAACTTGTAAGATCTTTTGGAATGTTGCAAGACATTAGGAGACTGAACTCTATTCTCATTGCAGGGAGAAGGGATTTGGATTACCTTTGTGTAAAATTTAGTATAAAATAGGGACTTTCTTTATTAATAGAGAAAAAGATGGATGCTTTTAGTAAGATGTTTAATCTCATAACTTCAATCGTTGGCATTGTCCATTTACTTTTAAGAAACTTAATTTTTCAAACCATTTAGTTAAGTAATTTATTCACTAGTTTCAAGGTATAAAATCAGGTTCCTGATTCTCACACGTAGTTTGACACTAGGAAAAACTTGGGTTGGTAACTTTCTTCTGCCAAGATTGTTGTTAGTTTTGTTTATAGTTGCCACTCTCGTGTCTTATGTATGGCCTATATTATTGGATGAGTTACATTAGTTTTGGGGTTTATGACCATTACTAATATGGTCTCATATTCAGTTTTAGTCAGACTTGAATGATGTTGAATAAAGACAACATTTTCCTCTCAATTTCCTCTGTTTTTCCTTCCCTTTCTTTTCTTTCTATTGGTTCTACGCCAATTATTCTTCTCTTACATTGCCACTAGAATTTCTCCGTTTCCACCAAGATATAGCACTTTAACTACATTGCCCAAACCTACTCCCCGATCCCCACCCCCAACCCCCAAACACACACAACTATACAAACAAAGAAAGGAGAATTAGGAAACCAACATTTTGGTGCACTGACATTCTACAAAGGAGTTAAAGTGCTATATCTTGGTGGAAATGGAGAAATTCTAGTGGCAATGTAAGAGAAGAATGAATGGTGTAGAACCAATAGAGAGAAAAGAAAGGGGAGGAAAAAACAGAGGAAATTGAGCAGGAAAACATTGTCTTTATTCAACATCATTCAAGTCTGACCAAAACTGAGTATGAGGCCATATTAGTAATGGTCACTATGAGTGGAGTATTCAGAGAGCAAATGCAGATAGTGTTCCCAGAGCCAACCCAAATTGTGAATAAGAGGCATTTTTATCATAAAGTTAAGTCTACTTTGCTAACAACATTTGCTTTGAAGTTACATCTACTCTAGTGATATTAATGCATGCACTGTCCCCACGGGGACAAGCCAGTTGATATGACCTCTTGCTTCCAAAACAAGAGGTCAGCGGATTGAAATTGCCCTAATACTCCGACCTTGAAGGGAGGATGGAGTGAAGTGCATGGTAATTGAAAAAGCACAAGCACATTGAAAGAGTATGTCCTTGGGCCTAACTATTGTTCAAGATCATGGGCCTTTTATGTCATTCGGATAAAAACTGTAAGGACATGGTGGTCAATGACAATGCTTGCTTGCGAGTTCTTTTTCCCATTGCTTATAGTATGCCTGGATTATTGCCTGTATTGCTAGGAAATATATCGGATCAAGCTTCCAGGATGTCCAACAGATATTGGTGAAGGAAAACCTGAAAATCAAAATCATGCCATTATCTTTACTCGTGGGAAGCCTTGCAGACCATAGATATGAATCAGGTAACTTCTGTTCTCCTTCTGCCTCCTTCTAAGATGTAGTAAAAATTGATTCAATGTGTCTTCCTGTGCTTTTGTCTTTTTCCAGGACATTTACTTTGAGGAGGCTTTCAAAATGAGAAATGTACTGGAGGAATTCCTGAAGTCTCCTTCTGAACAGCGAGAACCTACAACATTGGGTCTAAGGGAGCATATTTTTACTGGAAGGTCAGTCTAACACACCCATTTTATCTTGACGATTGTTGTCACTGGGTACAGAAACCTGTGTGGGGAAACATTGTTAAACATTGTTGTGTAAACAATCAGCAAGTGTATTTATATATGCTACGTTCTCCCTTTTATATTGTACAGCGTGTCATCACTTGCATGGTTCATGTCCAAACAAGAGACTAACTTTGTCACTATTTCCCAACGAATTTTAGCAAATCCTTTGAGGTAAGCCTGAATTTATTTTAAATCACTGCTTGTAGCCTTAATTTATTTTAAATCACTGCTTAATTGTTCTCACATTTTAATCCTTGTAATCATTAAATTGGAATTCATCCTAATGGAAATGGGTTTATGTTCTACATGCAAACATTTTTCACTTTTACCTCAGTATGGCCATTACATTTCTTACTTTTACCTCAGTATGGCCACAAAGGTGGGCGGTAGGTTTGAATCAACACATATACTTATATAAACAAATAAAAAGGCGGAGGGTGGGCAAAGCTCAAATCAATTTTTCTAGTTCCCAAGGATTTGACCTTGGGTGGCTAGCTATAGCTGCTTGAAAACCACTCGGGCAGGTCGCTGGGGGCAGATATGGATCATATTTGAGTATACAATACGCCAAAATTTGTTTGCATTTAGAGCTTGTAAGATTGTCTGATAGTTGTGGCAGCACATGTTTCTGTTTGAAACAACATGTACTATTATCTTTGTTGTCTCATTCTACTGTTAAACACAAATGTATCTGCATTGTGTAGGTTACACAGTTGTTTAACTTAGCCACTTGTCTTCTAACCTCGGTCTAGTCTCCTGACGTCCAACTACATGCTTTAAAACAGCTTAGCCTATGGAAACCCTATGATATGATTTTCCTATCCCTGTCCCTAAGTAGCAGAAAATTTCCATCCGAGTTATCTTCCAGGTACACATTAATTCTATGACCTTGCCTGCTTCCCATAACATCAGTTCCAAACATGAGTAGCATTGCAAAATGTGAAGTCAAATAAAAATAACACTTAAAACATTACCACCATTGATAACATGAGTAGTAAAACCTTGGATTCAACCACGAGATCAGGAGTTCAAAGCTCATTGGGGCAGCCTATGTGGGGTATTTATTTTGTTGTTTTTCTGTATGCCCCAAAATCCCTCGACCTTTCTGTGTTCACTGAGTCCTAAACTGGGAATAATACCAGACCCTACAGCGTTGATAGCTTTGTTAATGGGGTCAACCTGCATTGGATAGAAACAATATCCTAAAAATTATGTTCTTCTTATGGGTTTAAGAGGAAAAAGAAATGACTTATGAGCTGTTGATAGCTTTGTTAATGGTGTCAACCTGCATTGGATAGAAACAATATCCTGAAATTATGTTCTTCTTACGCGTTTAAGAGGAAAAAGAAAGACTTATGAGCTGTAAGCATCCCAGATAGCCGATCCTAAGGGTTTTTGAACTGCCAACTAATTGGTTGAATCGAAATGTACCATTCAATCGAACCTCTTGGGGATTCTCTAATTCAACTAAGCTAAATAGCAAATTTAGATCAGTTAAAGTTTATAGATATTTGGCCAAAAACAAAGCGGTGGGAAGAATATTTCTCTGGTGAGAAAGCTTATTTCCTCTTTCTACTATTGGAGCTTCTGTTAAATGTTTCATATTAACTTTGCAGGGTACATTTTCATTATGGTCATTCTGATATATTTGACCGAATCTTCCACATAACAAGGGTGGCATTAGCAAGGCTTCAAAGACAATTAACTTAAACGAGGATATATTTGCAGGTAATCTTTAGTTCTTCAGAATATATCAACTTAGAAATCTATTTTGATGGCTAATAGTGTTGAAATCTTCAGGGATGAATTCAACTCTCCGCTGGGGATATATAACACATCATGAATATATTCAAGTAGGCAAGGGCGTGACGTGGGAATGAATCAAATATCATCATTTGAGGCAAAGGCTGCAAATGGAAATGGAGAGCAGACACTTAGTCGCGATGTTTACCGCTCTCAGGCACCAGTTTGACTTTTTAGAATGCTTTCATTCTACTTTACAACAGTTGGATTCTATCTTAGTAGCATGGTAAGTTAATAAAACTAGTCTCATGTTTAAATGTTTTTAGGAGCTTCAATAGATTTATAGTTCACGTCTTCCTGATACCTATTATTTGTTGATTTTCTGCACCAACCAATATTGTACTGTGATAGTCTCTTTGAAACAATATTTTTCATTCATAAAAATTAATGTATTGGCACTTATCCAAGGCTATCCTTTTCCAGGTTACAGTGCTAACGGTATATGTGTTTTTGTATGGACGTTTATACTTGGTTATGAGTGGATTAGAAGGAGTTATTCTTGATAATCTGAGCATACATCAAAGCAGGGGCCTCAAGTGGCTTTGACTTCACAGTCCGTCTTTCAGCTTGGGTTGTTATTTGTTCTTCCAATGGTTATGGAAATTGGCCTGAAAAGGGTTTCTGCAGTGCACTGAGTGATTTTATGATCATGCAGCTGCAGCTGACTTCTGTATTCTTCACATTTAAACTTGGAACAAAAGTACACTATTTTGGCAGAACAATCTTACATGAAGTTTCTAAATATCGAGCCACTGGTCGTGGATTTGTTGTTTTTCATGCAAAGTTTTCTGAGAACTACAGGCTGTACTCCCGAAGTCACTTTGTGAAAGGACTGGAGCTGGTTATACTATTGGTCTTGTATCAAGTATATGGGCATGCATATTGCAGTTCAAATCTTTACTTGTTTATCACAATCTCTATGTGGTTCCTGGTTGGCTCCTGGTTGTTCGCTCCTTTTGTGTTCAATCCATCTGGTTTTGACTGGCAGAAAACAATTGATGATTGGACAGATTGGAAGAGGTGGATGGGAAATCGTGGTGGTATTGGCATCCCACCTGATAGAAGTTGGGACTCATGGTGGGATGGACAACAAGAACACCTCAAATTCTCAAATATAAGGGGAAGGATTCTTGAGATTATCCTTGCTCTTCGCTTCTTCATTTACCTTCATTTACCAGTTTGGAATTGTCTACCACCTTCAAATAGCTCATCGCAGCAAGAATATTCTGGTATAGTTTGTTACCGTCAATAATAAATTTTGCCTCTTGGTCTACAATACTCTTGGTACATGACATATATTTGCTATATTTATCATATCCTCGAATTTTTGCAGGTGTATGGACTCTCTTGGCTAGTTCTAGTAACCACTCTTCTAGTTCTAAAGGTATGGAAGCGAAACTCACTTGTACCGAGGGAATGAACTTTTTCCCAACATTTTGCTGAGGAAGAGTGGACATTGATTGGTAGTGTTCTTGCAATTTTGTTTCTTCTGTTGCTGTTAGATGGTATTACTGGGAAGACGAAGATTTGGTACCAACATTCAGCTCATGTTGAGGATTCTCAAAGCTCTTCTATTCCTTGTCATCATGTCAGTCATGACCGACTCTTTTGTAGTATGCGGTCTCACCATATAAGATTTATTTGCCTGCATGCTTGCTTTTCTGCCTACTGGGTGGGCCCTTGTACTGGTAAGTTTGAACTTCAACTACTTTTGGTAGTACAAGTATTAAGCCAAATCTATAATCTGGGTTACTCTTTCAACTTATCCAAACACCCACCCCCACCTTCCCCAACCTCTTCTTCAGGATGTTCAAAATTGATCAGCATATTGCAATCCTAAGTGCATGCAATAACACATACTCATCCTCAGCCAGAATTACTTCATTGTACTTGCTGAAATGCTTTTTGGCCGCCCATTTGCAATAACACATACTCATCCTCAGCCAGAATTACTTCATTGTACTTGCTGAAATGCTTTTTGGCCGCCCATTTACTAACTTTATTCACAATCCAACTTCGTTATCTCATGTTTACTTTTATATGTAAGAAAAATTACTGTATGTGAAAAAAAAAAAACAAAAAGAAAAATTCACTTTCACATCCTTAAATCCTTCTTCTTTTCAGAAAACCTACATGATTGTTATTTTTCATCACACGCTATCTAATTTAAGACGTCAACTAGGATTGGAGTACATATAACTAATGAATTACAGTGCTGGCTAAATCATATGTCATTTTACTTTTGCCCTTCAAGATTGGGCAAGTTTGCAGGCCATTGTTCGAGGCAATAGGATTCTGGTATTCAATAAAGGAGCTTGCCAGAGCATATGATTACATAATTGGATCGCTACTCTTTGCGGCCATAGCCATTTTATCATGGTTCCCATTCTTATCTGGGTTCCAAACACGCCTGCTCTTCAATCAAGCATTCAGCAGAGGCCTTCAGATTTCTATGATTCTCTCCGGTAGAAAAGATAAGACTGGGACAGCAAAAAGGTTAAGTCAGTGGGAACACCTTTTTTTTGTTTTTTTGTTTTTAACCTTACCGAAGTATACCTATATTGTTTTGTAGTCATCGTGTGTCGGGAGTAATTAATTTTAGAAAATTCAACTTCACTGATTTTCTTTTACATGTTTTTGAAGAAAATTAGAAGCTGCTTTTCTGTCACCAATGATTCTTAAACTGTACCAACCAGTATTGAATATTAATTTGTACATTACTAGCTTAATTATAATTGATAGTGAGTATGAGAAAGGATTATTCTTTATTTTCATTTCTTACATCGATTTGTGGCATTAAAAATCCCCAAATAGCCAAATTTTTGCAAACTTTACGTGTAGTTGCTGCATTTTATAGCCATTTGCATTGCATCCCATGTCTTTTAAAAAAAAAAAAAGAAAGAAAGAAAAGATTTTCTCATATCTCATATTTGATGTTGGTAACTTATTTTATTAAGAGAAGATAAGAGAGAAAAAAAAAAAAAGAATTATGAGAGTATCTTTGTCCCTTGAAAAAATAGCTAAGTTGAAAGAACTTTGAAATTAAGTGCACTACAAATAGACGATTCACTTAGTGCAAAAAAATTATGTGCCACACTTAAAAAGGCTAGTGAAAATTCGTTAGAAAAATGAAATGGTAATGTCTTTTGTGCATATACTTTAAAATTTTATTATAGTTTTTTTTTTAAAAAATGATAAGATTACATTATAGCCGAATACAATGTAAAACACATCAATTCTATTTTCAATCCATCAATTATAACCAATGAATTAAATTATTGTATTTTTACATTGAAGATCCGAATGAAAAGTAATGCAAAGGAGATCCATCTACAAAGCATATCACCAGTTCTCCACCAACGAATGCTTCCTTGGCTCTTCCTATTATACTCCTTCAATTGATTTGATTCTTCCAATAGACATTATGAGATATTTTTATTTAAGATCGGTAGATTATAGCATGAAATCATTCCAGTTTGAACCTCAAACATGTAAGACAGCTACACTATAATACAAAAAGTAAGAGAATTCAACCAAATTAATATAAGTTGTGTTTGAGATTGAAGTACTTAAAAATTATAGTTATAGAAAAAATTTATAATTATAAAATAAAAATTAATAATATTCATAAATAAAGAAATTTAAGTGGACACAATGATCATTATAAATCAAGAGATTTAATTAGAAAAAATCAAGAAATAAATAAATAAACTTCTTCGGGAAAAAAGAGCGTCTTGTAATTCAGTAATTGCGCACTACTCCTTAGCCATGAACCAACATTGTCCTACTTCACCGTGTCAGATAAGATCTCACACCACTTGAAATACAATGGTCACTGATTAAATGGAGAAGAAATATAAAAAGCAAATAAACTGTTGATTTTATTTACAGAAGACATGGTACATCTTTTTTTATTCTCAAGAAAACAAATATCACTGAGCACTTGTGAAAGGTGAAAAACTGGAATATATACATAGAAATAAATAGTTTATGTGCTTAAAATTGTGAGCAAATTTATATTCTAAGAACCTTATTTGGGAGCAGTTTTGGCTTTAGCACCTAAGGTATTGGAGTCTCTTCTCCTATGTCTGTTATCTAGGAATTTTTCTTCTATTAGATTTAACAGGCACAGCTAGTTTTTCTAAACAGCCGGCAAGCAGCCCCTTAAAACTAGATTGTATGATACTGTTCTGAGAGTAATTAACAATGATCGACCAAATCTGAGCGAGGACTATCCAATTCTTCATGAGCAACATGCTTTCAATATGTCCTGAATATCTGGATCATCCCCAGCTTCTTTATCCTGTTTAAGGCAATAAATTTAGATGATATTAGAAAATTAGGAACTAATTGTGATTAAAAAGAATTTGAACATATAAATACCAAAAGAGTTCCCTGCATAATTCCAAATTGTTCTGAATCTTTTGCAACTTTAGGAGACATTTAGACTTGTTTGATTTGGAAAAGGAAAGAAAGAAAAAAGAAAGAAGTGAATAAAAGGAAGAACACTTCAATTATTGTGAAGGGTCAAATTGGTCTTCTAGTTTCTATTTCAATATGTGATGATTCATATGATCATACAATAGGAGTCGGAGCTTCAATTTGATTGTAGTTATATGGGATAATAGTGCTGTATGACTCACTAGAACAATAATGGGTTAGATATCACTCTTGTAAAATTTTTAGGTTTTCCTTCTCATCAACTTTTTATCCTACATTAAACCATCACTTCTACAGCACAGTGAGTGGGAACTGGAAAGTACGGAAAACTAACCCTGTGGATGTATGAGATGTTACTTCTACCAGGACCTGCAACTATAATTCCACCTTGCTGCCTGAGAAAAAGCATTTTCAGATGTCAATCAAGACTATATTCAACATATGTAATTGAAAAAAAATAGCCAGGACAAATACTGTGATTAGTTGCAGGATTATGCGATTTATATAACTTCCATCCCTAGATTATGTGATGTATAATTTCGTTAAAATAATTTATAGATCAAATTCTATAGGTGATCACAATCTGATACACAAATTGGAGGTTGCATACATAGTATATTCATGTTAACTTTTTAAATTTACCCATCAAAGTATCGAAAGGCTGCTTCCATGTTTGTGATTACAGTATTCAAGGACTAGATATTCTCAAACGGAACATCTGGAAAGTTGCAGTACTCTTAGATAATTACTAAAATATAGTAGTCAATCAAACTCAAGAGAACTTTTTGAATGCCTATGCTCATTTGATTTGTTCAAGCATGTATCAATATTGATGCAGGCATTTTAAATGCACATTACTACGTAATGAATGCAATAAACAGTCAGAATTCTGTTCTTTGTTAGAGTGCCACCAAAGTTCTGTCAACTATATATTTTTGAGATCAACAGTTATACAGGTTACGGGTGTAGAAACAAATTTTAGGTCCACTATAAATATAGTTCCATTAAATTTCAACTGACTACTCTTAGAGAGGAGGAGAACTTCTGACTCTGCAGGTAATACATCTAGAGTACTTCAAAAAGATGGGTAGCATACCAGCCACCTCGGGTCACAGTTTCCCTTCCAGATGAAAGCTTCCAGTCTTGTCGATAACCCTCCATGTAGGATTGTATTATCTTAAGGCCCGCCTAAGAAATTATGAAAGCAAATTACTGAGGTCTACAAATTTCAAGGACCTCTAAAAAGCTACCAACAGAATGAACCTGCTACATTCTTCAGAGAGAATGTTCTTACATACTTTGGGAGTAAATGTGGTTAAGAGCCCCGAAACAAAGCTTAATGCCTCATAAGATGAGTGGTTAGGATCTGCATAAACTTCTGAAACAAACAACAAAATTTGTTGTTGGGCTGACAGAAGAAGGAAGCCATTTGGCTGCAAGAATCATAAATTCCATAATCCTATAATAATTATGAGCACTTTGGGTTGTTTTTTACCTTCTTAGTATGAACCAATGACCGATATATCATATAAATATAAACCACTGATCAAAATTATAGTAATTGCACTACAGTTGTTAAGAAGCATACCTCCTTTGAATTTTGTTTGCTCAGAGAAAGCCCTTGCCTACATCAAATTACAACCAACGGTCATAATAAAGATCAGGCCTTTTTTTCCCCATCAGGCAAATTTCATCATTTAATGTATTGAAAAAAAAATGCTGAAATGATTCCAAGGAGTGCAGGAAATTAAAAACCAAATGAGAAAAGTTCAAAATAATAAGATCCAAGACATGCATGTGCACTTTGGTTCTTCCAAGCCAAAAGAGTGTCTTTGGGTATGAGCATATTAGAGAGATGCTGGTTGAATTTTTTCATACAATGCAAATAAATTCTACTTAGCCTTCTGTGTACTCATGGCCTGAGAAAATAGATTTTTCTTTTATTTGCTGACCTCTTTCAGCATTTTTTGCATGTTGAGTACATACCTGTTCAATGCTACCAGGTCCAATTAAAACAAGTGCCACTCCAGATGCATCCATCATATCCTGTCATGTATAATATCCATGAGATCAAAACAGTGGTGTTTAAGAGGAAGTATCTTCAGTTATGATTAGCAGGCAAATAACCAAACTAGGAATAAGAAAAATGAAAAATGTCTGTCCTTTGCAGAACTTTTTCCCCAGTTAAGCTACCAAAGCTTAATAATAGTCCATTTGTTGTTCCTACCTTGAAGACAAAGTAAGAACCCATGAGATGCCATCCATCAAAATATCAGAATATCCAAAATCAATATCAAACTCCTAAACTCTTAGAGCTCATATAGGTGGAAATACAAAGTTAACTGTACTATCAAGCTAATAGAGGCAGAAAACAGATAGAACAAGCCCAAACAGAGACAAAAGACAGAGACAAATGCAATTGCAAATAACGTGGGGACTAGAACAAAAGACTTCTTGTTCAAACTTGGCTATGCATTTCGATGATGGTTCTATTTCTCATTCTTTCTGACTTGCTCCTATGGAGCCAAGTAAAAAATTGAGAAAAATAGTCATTCAAAACTACCGATGAAGGATTCCTTGAGAAGTTAAGGATTAGTAGACATTTTCAGTAATCAAATGGATTCAATCTTGTACATACGTGGGGAAGTACTCTTGGAATCCTGAATATGATGCTACCAATACCAACAATTGTAGCAACATAAATTTTCGTGCACCCGCAAGGGGCCAAACCACCTAAGTAATGAGCACCTTGGGTGAAACACTAGAGATGGAAAAGGTGGGAACTAGCTTTGAAGGTTACAATGAAAAATGCATAACACAAAATAATAAAGAAAAAATGTTCAAAGACCTGAGCTAGATTCCCTCAATTGAGTCAAGCTTCTGCTCTCCTCAGGTATCTCCTTGTAGTGCTCATTTTTTGAACCTGAGAACAGGAAAGATGAAGGTCATAAGGATAAACCGGCGCTAGCCAATAAACCCAATATGACGCTCAAGTCAATTAATGGGTCCACGAAGTTTAGGCAAGCTTTAAAGAAAAGAAATAATAACTAATCATTTTGTTCATGTTTAAAGGAAAAAAAAAAAAAAAGAGTTAAGATTGAATATTCTTTAGGGAGTGTTACGAGAAAGAGAAGTGAAGAAAAATGTTGAACAGTGGTTCAAAAGTTTCTCACAGAGTACCAAGAGAGCCTTTATATATTGACTTGCTCCTCATGTGATTGGTCCATGTCAACTTTTTTTTCTAAAGGTTAAAAGATGCATTTGGCACCTTGCAGAGAAAACGGAATATACTTACGGCATACAACATATTTCCTTCATTTAGACCCACATGTTATCTTATCTATATTATCCTAATCTTATCTCTTAGACATGTATCCAATTTCTATCAATTAATATTTCTTGATAAGACATGTTATAATCTCAGTGATGAGAAAAGAGACAAGAATGTTGGATAATGATAAAGTAGTCACTTTCCAAATGGAGAAGTTGACAAATGTCCTCGGTATTGAGCCAGCATTCATTTGCAAATCTAAACCCACTTTGAAGAACTTGAGAAGTTGACCCAATACACTTCTCCATGTGGCTTGAAGAATGTGAACAGTTGACATAACACACTTCTTCAAGTGGAAACAGATTTCTGAAAAGTTCTGTCCTTAGCCACCATTTGTAATAGCCTAGGCCATACAACCAAGTAATATCCCACATCGCTTGGGAAGGATGTTGCTAGTGGGTTGAGCCACTTCATTTGGATGATTGATTTTCATTTTGATTCTATAGACTATAAATTATGGATGGTTGGAATTAGGTTTATGCCAAACCTTTAGACTTCGTACTTTATTGCTGATACATATATATTTGAGGTATTAGAATAGCAAAGTGGAAGCTTAATATGTTCAGTATAAATCTTTATAAGTTTATGTGGATCATAAGTAATAATGAGGTTTAGATTCTTTCAAGCATAACTAAAAGCGAATTTCGTCTTCGAAATTCTTTTAAAGTAGGTAAGATTGTCTTACCCCCAATTGCTTAGGGATATTTTAGTCATTTTTTAATTCAAAGGCATTTTTGTCTCTTCCCAAAGCCCTTAGCTAACCCTAATCCTTCAGTAGATAATGAAAATGCCATCTTTGTTCTAGCAAGAGTGAGAGACAGCAAAGAGAGGAAGAAGAAGATATTTTGGGGAAAAAAAAATTATTTACCTTCTACAATCTTTAATAGTCTTCAGGCTTCAAATACCTTCATTTTGATGATTTTCAAGAATGGATCTACACAAATCATCCAAGGAGTGTCAAATGATGTGCAATTTGAAGTAAGTTTCGATTCTTAGCCTTTGATAATTTTTATAGAGGAGCCTGATTAGATAAGGGAGTGGTAGTAATCTAAGAGTTTACAAGAATTATGCTAACAAAATCTTTCAAATTTGTACTAGTTATTATAGTTGATTTTGAATCTGTAATTTTTATATGTTAAACTAGACATCTTCAAAGATTGTTTTGAAACTTGTTTCACTATAATCGGATAAGAATTCAATTTATTATGATTTTTCAAAATCAAGTCTAAAAATTGGAAATTTTTATGTCAGCAGAGAATATGAATAATGAAATTATTTTAGCATACTAGACTTCTTAAAAGATTATGAAATTTGGAACCATGATTTGTATATATGTCTAGTATATTTATGGAAAGTTTCACGATTTTATGATTAAAGAATAAATTGTTCTGTAATTTTAAAATAAATAAGGTCAAAGCTAAAAACAGTTTGACATATGGTAATAAAATCAATCCTGAGTCCCGACCGGAAGTGTGGAAGTCCGATATCTAAACCTATTACAAAACACCCTGGGGATCCAAGCCTAGTCAAGCGGAGGAAGTGATTATAATATCCCACATCACCCAAGTATGGAAAAAGCTTATCCACACCTTAATTAGCAAGATGCGTTTTAGAGTGGATGGACGTCCTGAGAACAAATCCATAAGGGTCTAGGCCTAAAGAGAACAATATCTTGCCGTCTAGGTCGGTCAGGTCAGGTCAGGTCATGACAGTTGCGACCTGATGTGTAGATGAATATGTTATGATGTGATTTCATTTTATTCTATTTCGAATGACCATCACGAGGATGCGAGGTTCTCAAAGGGAAGTAATATCTCACATTTATAAAGAGTAAGTTCTTGGACTGGTTTATAGGCATAGGCTATCCTAACTTAATAGACGCATTTTTAGGTGTATAGGCACCATAATAACAAATCTGTGAGGGCCTAGACCCAAAGCGGATAATATTTTACCAAGTCTAAGTTGGGTTGTGATACCATTCTTGTCTCTTTCCTCAACCAATGAGATCACGACAATAAATCTCATTAGCTAATAGAATTTGAACACATGTCCAAGAGATGAGATAAGGATAATTGATAAGGTTGCATATTTACAAGTGGGTCTAAGTGAAAGAAACATGTCTTATGCCATAAAAATATTCATTTTTCTCTACAAACAAAAAGTCGAATGGATCTTGGAGAATAAAAAAGGGATATGGACCAATCACAAAATGTTAGCTTAGCACTTTTGGACTTTTAGAATTACTATTCAACATTTGTCCTTCTGAAAGAATTTTCAACCTTAACTCTATTTTGTTTTCTTAAAGAAAAACAAAATAATTTTTCATTATTTTTTTTATTAAAGTTCGCCTAAATTTCATGTACTTAGTTATTGACTTGAGTGTTGAAGCGGGTTTACTAACCGGCACCAATTTCCCCTTCTGATTTTTTTTTTCTCATTCTCAGGTCAAAAGGTGATATGGGGAGATTTTTTAGGAGAGTGCAGCTTGACTTAATAGAGGTATTCTAACGCCATTTTATCTTTCAATGTATTTTATTGTTATTTTGTGTTATCACAGTTCATTATAACCTTGTCAAAAGGCCAGTTCCCACCTTTACAATCTGTAGTTTTTCACCTTCATCTTGGTGCGCGAAAATTCTTGCATGAACAGAGACTGTATTACAGTTTAGTCTTGACCCAAAAGTATAATCTATTAAGTACTAACCCAAACAATAGTCTTATGCACTCTAACAAACTGTACCTACAGGTCCTACTACTCCCTACAGTGATTCTTAACAAATCAATATTTCTTAATCTTGTAAAAAGTCACATCCTGTTAATTCTGATTTAACATTTACGGAACTAACATTTAACAGCAATCCAGAAGCACACTAGATTCCATGACGATTACAATTCACGATTAGTCATTAAAAACATTTAGAGATAAAAAACGACAAGTAGTCAACAATTTCTGTAGGAATGAAACGACATGGCGTACAAGTTTTAATAATTACCTTCTTGGTGGCAAGATAATCAGCTCGCTTGCAGCAAAGTACACATCTAACAAACAGGAAACAAAAAATTAAACAAAACTATTCTCACTAACAGTAACAGAGTTGTAATTATATATCACCCGAAATGGCGAGCAAATGCGACGACGGCTTTTCGGTCTTTCCACAAATCAGAAATTAGAATTGCGTTTCCTTTTAAATCGTACACTTTCACTGTGTCTAGTAAATTTTTAGTCTCTTCGCTCACAGAAAGAGAAGATTCAGAGACTGCGGAGGCGATGACGTGGCTTGGCCGCCGCGGCGAGAGTTTTAATGTTTGGTTCCAGTGACGTGGTCGCCGGAGTGGTGATTGGTTGGGGATTATAAGTGTCGGGGAGGGATTGGTGAGTCTGTTGAATCGTAGAGTAGTGTCAGGGCAGAGGGCTGTTGAGAGAGAGATCGCCATGGCTTAACGAATTGTGTGTGTGTGCGTACAAAGAAGAATTTGTTTCGCTTACGGGACTTTTAATCGCTTAATTGGTTATGTGGGATGCGACAGGCACGCGTGGCACGCGTTGAAGACGGATGACTAATCGACTGGGCTGTGATTAATTGAAATTGTTAGGGAAATTTACATAATTAACTAGCCTCATTTTATATTTTTTACAAATAATTTTTCTTCATTTTTCTTATCATAATTAGTTAAATTCTAATTTTTCAGACAAAGATACCCATGTTTTATCATTGGCCAAAATTCTCATGACAGTTCGCTCAGATTGCGGGACGAGACGATCGGAGACAATGAAGCGTAATCTGTAAGTTTTTTTAATGAATTTCGGGTTGCCATCGATGCGGTGCTACGGCATCCGCGATGGCTGCGATGGTCGCTGCCATCGCAGCAGTCTAGTGCGATGGTGGCCATCGCACCAAATCTAGTGCGACGGTACCAAATTCCAAAATCCCAAATTCTGGAATTTGGTGCGATGGTACCAGTTTCAGATTCTGTAATTTGGTGCGACATGCAGCCCGTCGCACTAGTTTTGTGCGACGGACTACATGTCGCACCAAATTATGAGTTGTAATTTACGAAATTTGGTGCGACGGTGTACTGTCGCGATAATTTTTGTCATGACACTGTAATATTTTCTGAAATTTTATGATATATATTTTTTTTTAATTTTAAATTATATAATTGTAATTTAATAATGTTATATTTGTAACAAAAATATGACAGATTCTGAGTATGTACTAGACATGATCGCGAGATACCTTCTACTGCTCATTTTCTCAGGCGTATTACAAGTATGTGTAAGTTAGATACGATCGTAAAAGCTATTGAGGGTAAGTTAACAAAGCGACGATTGCAATTATTCAAAAGGATATATTTGGCCATTTCTTGAAGTGTCGAAGCTTTCTATTCGATGGCGTTATTATGCATAATTTGTTGTTAAGACAAGTGGCTCAGTAATGAGACAAATCGGTTGTGGTTTGAAATTGGTGAGCATTTGATACGCTTATCAATTGGAGAGTGGTGTTTAGTTACGGGACTTTGTTGGGGTGAAGACAGATGTACTCGAAAATGATAAAAAGAATCATAGGTCGCTTATCACGTATTTTGATGGTACATTTTGCAATTTAAATCTCAGTGAGTTCGACGAAAGGTTTGGTAATTTAGACTTGACGCTATGGACGACATTGATGCGATAAAAATTGCACTCTTTTATTTTGCGATGCATTTTGCGAGACGAGTTCTAAATGGAAGAAAAGTTCATAGTCGGATAAACTTTTATTGCTTAACGAGGTGGATGACATTGATCACTTTCGAAACCGGTCCATGGGGTCGTTTGTCATGGGAAGCGATATACTGACGGTCTTGACAATGCATTGTATGGTAAAATGGAGAAATTTAAGAAGACTCGCTTGGAAAAGCCAAATCATAATATTGAAAAGTACAATGTTTACGACTTTACATCCGGAGTTCGAGTACGTTAAAATCGTGCTTATATTGAAATTATATTCTTCGATAAGTAGTTTGTTAATAGTAAATATTTAATACTTTTTTAATATTATCATTTTACTTATTGTAGGCATGGATGTTCGAAGTTATTGGAGGGCTGCCATCACAGTGGGTCGTGAAACAAAAAAAAAGATTCCACGCATTGTACAATGGAAGCCCATCGCTTCCTCCAAAATCAACTTCACTGTTGTGAATTCATTGTTTAATGATAACTCTCGTCTTGTAAGTAATATTACTTTGTGCAATTGTATATTATTGTTTTTCATATTAGTAAATAATACTATTATTCTACTAACCTAAAATTTGGGTTGAATTATCGTAGGAAAATGTCCTACAAACCATCGAGCCGAACTCTAAGGAGAAAGCACAAAAATATTGGCAATCTGTAAAGGATTATGTTCCATATATCCCAAGTTGGGTTTGTAATGTGAGTATCTTATAAGTAATGTTACTTTGTAAAGGATTATTTATGTATTTATAAGTAATGTTACTTTATGCAAGCATCAACCATCCATCAACGCACCTCCCATTATGGTTGAAACAGAGGAGAATCAAAACATCGCAAGTGCCGCTAGCCCAATACTGGAGCCGCAAGGTCTCGTGGAGGAGGAGCTTCCAGCAGAAGACCATTATGAGCAAACACACAAATCCAATAACACATATGATTCAAAGGTTATAAATCATTTATTTTATATATATATATATATATATTTAAACTTATAATTTTTAAATTCATACAGATCAAGGACAAAGTTTAATAACGATTATATCATTCGACTGGATGGACAAGATTGATCGTTCTATATATGAATTGAAGTCAGCCTTTGAGGCGAGCGTAAAGAACACAAAGAATTTAGAGAAGCGGTGGTGGGATTTATTAGTTCAGTATCTTCGAACGCTGCACGGCCCTTCTCCGACTACACATTCGTGTCACGGTGAGCAAATTTAATATGTCATTAGTGCGTTCTTTTAGCTTTTAATCCGTTATTTATTAAATTTATTTATCCTCACAAGCGGATAGGTACCGGATGATTGTGGAGTGTATACTTGAGGTAGATAATCGGATGATTTCAGTCCTATGTCATTATATACTTTTTATGGGGATGTCGATTGGACGAGCGGGCGATTCTTAAGGAGGCGCCGCGGATATTAGTAAGTTTGGTCGTCCATATAGAAGATCTTATGTCTTCAATAGTCCATATTTGATTCAGTCATTCAAGCGAGGGAGGAACATCAATCCTCCGCCTACACTCCAACTAGTGGATCGCCGGATCGATGAGCGAACGAGTGTAGATATAAATCCACTCGAGGATTACAAGATCCATGTGTATGCAATGAGTTCGACGAGTGGTTTCGTTGGTAACATTACAATGGATCGTTTAGTCCCATACTCCCACTCGTTTCTTCAAATACTTTTAGGTCATACTTCACTAGGATGGCTAGGTGACGAGGTAATTTTTTTTAAACATCAAACCATTGGTTGTGTTTG
Organism: Murraya koenigii; assembly: GCA_025617385.1. Taxonomy (NCBI): domain Eukaryota; kingdom Viridiplantae; phylum Streptophyta; class Magnoliopsida; order Sapindales; family Rutaceae; genus Murraya; species Murraya koenigii. The sequence goes on from CM046819.1 coordinate 241,988, forward strand.
TGTAGTAGGATTGTTTTCTAAATTGACCGGTGGTTTGCTATTCTTATTTCTTATGTACAAGCATATTCATGAGTATTTTCAGCTTGATCAGTGAGAAGTAGCAGCGATATCCAAATGCATCGTCTCGATGGGTCACGCATATAGGCACATATTTTTTGGTACAGTGGTTTACTGAATATATATTCGTTGTTTTTAAAATTATATGTTGTGTATTTCTGAATTCTTGTATATATGATATTGCAGGTGTTCCTTAAGCAATTATGGAACAACGGAAATTGTACGGTCGAAACATTACAATATAGTGATAATTTTAATAGCTATATTCGTGAGTGGGAGTTCATAATGTCAAAGCGGTGACGGATGTGGATATGGTATGTGAATATAAAATTTTTATTTTTTCTTGTGTTAATTTGGGTGTAAGAAATCTTGAAAAGAACAATATTTTTATGTGTAGGTTTTCATTCCGATTAACCTTGGTGGGGATCATTGGGTACTAGTCGGAGTAGACTTTCGTAACAACAAAGTATGGATTTATGACTCATTGCTTACATTTCGCGACAATAAAGCGTACAAGGATCAATTTAGGGCATTCGAAGTCATATTCCTCGATGGCTAGACCATGTTGGATTCTACGATGATTCGACATGACCTACGACGTCTTGAATCTTGGAAAGTCGTTGCGATTAAAGGTGTCCCATAACAAGAGCTCGGTAGTGGTGATTGTGGTGTTTTTATTGTTGTTTACTATGTATTTAATGTTTGGACTTAGGCTCAATTTCAACAGCAGTCATGGGATGTATTTTAGGAAAAGATTGTTGTAGACATATTTAATGGTGATATTATGTTATAAAGTATTGTATTCAATATAAAAATTAACATTGAATAAATTGTTTTACCAATATATATATTATGCAATATAAAAAAAATTAAATCGTCGAGTACAATATTACTTGGAAGAATGCAACTAATTTTGGTTTGATACTGATAGGATTTTTACATCGTTTACGGTTATGCCCGATTCGTTGCACCGCCCACATTTCACAATTTTTCGATTTACATCCTCACCGGCAGAGGGTATTCTTAGCTCTTTACGACGACCGGATGGTGGTGCTTCAATCGGTGGATAAACTTGCATCTCTTGAATTTCATCTGGCACTTCCCAATCGATTACGTCACTAGCTGGCTTCATCTGGTTGTGCATAAGCCTTTACCAATGATTTCTTGGTGTAAAATTGAGAACAAAGGCTTATGTAATCCACTCGAGACGATTAAACAAGCGACGAATTGCATGCTTGTAGACGAGTGATCTAAATTGAATACTCTACATGTGCAAGTTTTTTTTTTCTATGTCAACTAATCCTTCATTCACACCACCACCCAAAACATGGAATCGATGTGGAGACACAGGACAAACCATCATCATTTCGGCCTGAGATCCCCTCTCAGCGACTATTTCATCTGCCCAAGTTGTTAGCCGAGTACTCATCGATTCAGCCACAAGTTTTCTATCATAAAACCATTGCATTGTTTTCCTAAAATAATCAATAAGATGAGTAATCGGAAATTTTTGCGGTTCCCTCATAAAAGAGTTCACGCTTTCCGCGATGTTCATGGTAAGAATACTATATCTCCTGCCTTCGAACTCAGACCTTGCCCAATTACATATCCCCACATTATTCTCCAAGTAATCAGCTGCACTTGAATGGAGCATCCACAGAGCCTCAAGTTGTTTTCTAAATTCTTCGTGCCCATATGCTTTTGCGGCTTTTATAAAGATAGGCTCGAAATCATCCCAAACAGTTCGGGACATCTTGAATTTTGCTTTGATATTACCTTTCACATGGTAAAAACAAATGCCATGAGCAGCATAACGGAATACTTTAAGAACGGCTCTCTTGATGGAAGTGCATCGATCGGAGATAAATACTAAGTCTGGCATATCACCAATCACTCCATGTAACTTCATCATAAACCATTCCCAAGCATCATTATTCTCTGAATCCAAAACTCCAATGGCTAACGGATACAATTGATTGTTTCCATCTAAGCAAGTTGCAACAAACATACTTCCCCGATATAGACCCTTTAGATGAGTACCATCTACCACAATCACCGGTCTAATATATTGTTTAAAACCCTTGATGGAAGATCCAAGAGCTACAAAGTAGTATAAGAAATTACCATCCGCATCCCGATTCGAGATGAGTAAGCTGTACCCTCATTTACGGCCTTCAAAACATTAGAATATTTGGGTAGTAAGTTATATGACTTTGTAGGATTCCCTCGAATAATTTCCGGACCAACTTCTACGGCCCGATATGCTTGCGATATGTTAGCTCGGACACCATATTCTGCTACATGTCAACTCCGATATCATTTGGGGTGTATATCCTTTTTCCTTAATATATTTTTCAGCAATAATATGACCAACAACCTCGCTCCTTACTTGGTGACGGCAGTCGAATAATACCTCATTATGACATGTATGTACATTATCAATTCTCGAACTACCCAATAAACATTTTGCTCGTTCGAAGGTCTCGATTGCTCGAATCGCCATTTACATGATTCAGAAGAACGATGGGCCTCAAAGCGTGTAGTTGTGGACCTTGCAATCTTAAAATCAAACTTATTCAGAATGGCTAATTTGCGTAACTCAATATTAACTCATTCTTCTTAGAGAACAACTTACCCACACTAATATCATCCCAATTACAACTTGTAATAAAGTCTGGAGCAAGCAAGTTTAATGGCATAACTGGAGCAAGACTTATAAGAGGGTCAACAACTGTCATCATCGAACGGTTCATTGGAGCAGTAGATCGACTGTTCCTACTATTAGCAGCAACATCCTGACGCTCATTCTCATTGTTAGAAGGAATATCAATAACATCAACACCCCTATCATGAACACGAACATCATCTGCTTCTGTATTGCCCATGTTATTAATAGGTTCACCATTTTCACGAAAATGTTGCTCTAAAGATGTTTCTACTGGTAATATCTCTTCTCTAACATTAGGCAATGCAATACCATTATCATCAATAGTGTCATTATTGTCGTGAATTTGGAGAGTAATATTCTCTGCAGCGATGTTGTCCTTAGTAACGCCTCTTCTTCAACATCTAGGACTGATTCTACAAGTGCTTCAACATCTTCAACATCTTGGGTTGGAACTCTAGGAGATTTGGTAACAAATATAGGAATACATCCAATGTTGACCACATCAGAGGCTAAATGTAATACAACCTTCACCATTTCGTCATTACATATGTCCATGAGTAGTGAACATGCACGATGGGTTGTGTTATTAGATTTCAATGTTGTCTTCAACGTGATATTATATTCATTAGGATTTATCTGTAAAACCTCGTATATTCTTGATAAAAACTAAACAAACAAACAATTTTTTTTCCAACAAAAAATGTTGTATTCTTAGCATTCACATAATCCATCAAACCATCTACCGAGTGTCCCCACCAACCATTATAATAGAGTTCAAGTACAACTAAGTCCATTAATCCCGACATGATTGAAGAAAATAATTTTATTATACTATTAAAAACATAATCGGTAAAAATTAAAATATATTAAAAGTAATAAGTGTTCGAGCATGTTAGCTTCTACTTGTCTCACTATAGTGCAGATCTGTATTGGTGCAATAGGCAACTCTGTCACACAAGCTTGGTGCAACAGAGCAACTGTCTCACCAAGCTTGGTGCGGCAGTGCACTGTCTCACTAGGCTTGGTGAGACGAGGTTGCCTGTTGCACCAATCTGACTCATACCAAGCTTCAGTGCGACAGTGCTGTCTCACTCAAGTTTGGTGTAACAGTGCTGTCTCACTAAGCTTAGTGCGACAGTGCCTGTCTCACTAATTGTCACCAAAATATAAACCCTAGCTACATAAGCGATACATCACATAAATTCATAACACTTATATAAATATTTAATACAATTATATTACCTTACACGCGGTGAGGTAAACAAGCGTGTCTTGGCTCGATCTTCGATTATTGAGCGGTGTTTGCGGTTTGCAGGAGCGGTGTTTTGATTGGCTAGGGAGCGGTGTTGCGGTTTGCGAGAGCGGTGTTTTAAATTTATATTTCGGAATAAAAATTAAATATGCATGGTAATTAAGGAAATATAAGTTTTGATTGGTTATATTTGATAGAATATAAAGTGAATGGTTATTTGTGAAAAATACAAAATGAAATTTGGTTATTTATGTAAATTTCCCAAATTGCTATCGAAGCCCATTACTTTTTTTTTAATAAGAAATTGAGGGAGGTTGGAATTATTTTTGAAATTTTATAATTTTTTTAGAAATTATTTTATCTTATAATAAATTTTAAAAATTTAGAAAGTGATAATTTTAAAAATTTGATTTTGAGAATTATTTTTATATTTAATATAATTTTATATATATCCTCATATATATTATAAAAATTTAAAATTATCTTTATTAATTAACTTTAAAGAAATTATTATTATTACTAATTATATTGAGATAAAAAAATAAAAATAAAATAAAATTTATAATATAAAATATTTATTTTACTTCATAGCTGATTATTTTTATAATACGACTAATAACAATTATTTTAAAAGTTATGGCATTACTAAATTAAGCTTTAAAAATAAATTAATAAAGAAGATGTGAAAGCATATAGTGAACTAGTTGTCCACTCAATAAACAAAGACTAGCATTATTTGTGTTATACAAAAATAAACTCAATTACCCCAGTACAAGATTAAAATTAGTAATAATTCCTTATCTCAAAATCCTATCTCAATTTAGATGTAAGAAATAAAAAAGATGAATTTTAAAACCCCTTTAGAAGCTGAAGCCTAAAGTGAAGCAAGAAAACAAACTCTATCTCATAATTGTTTAGCATTATCTACACATTTCCCTTAGAAAATTTGAACATTTCTTTCCTTTTATATTACCAAAAGAGTACAAGATTTTTAGCCTTTATTCCTCTATAAAAAGTAAAAGAATTATCCATAAGAAGCGAATCAAAAGAACCTAAAATGATTCACAAGAAATTAGCATTAAAAAAATATGATTTAAAATTTCTGCACTTTTCTTACACATCACACTCATAGAAGGAGACAGACAAAAATTAGCAAACTTTCTTTGCATCACTTCTCCAAAGAAGACTTAATTGACTTAATTTTCCTTGTGCAAAGGCCTACAAGATTACTTGAACCTTCAAGGGATGCTAGGCTTCCAAATCATTTTAAAGGTGTAAAAACTCTCTAGTAGAGTCATCATTGCACCGCTTCTCAAAATATGAATTGCAAGTCTATTGGCTCCAATGTATCAATAGTGATATTTTCAATACTCAACATTAGCATTGCAAGTTCTTCAACCCGTCAATCATTCAAATTTCTTTTAAAATCAAACTTCCAATTCCAATTCATTATGGATAGAGAGAAAGTCATGCTAGAAAAAATCAAAATATTCCTAGAAAGACATAACTTGTACAAGTGGAGAATTTCTCACACAACAAACCTTCATCCCTCTATTTATCCTCCCAAAACGAATAGCCTTCCCATTACCCACATCTAAGGTAATAAAACTAAGAAAAGTAGGGTATTCTTTATATATAGCTTTCTAGAGGCTTCTATTGACCATTCTTAACTATGTTTGCATCCCATTCATTTGGATGAATTCTATACTTACTTGAGCTGAATGAGAAGAAACACTCATGTCCGATTTTGATGGGGGGATAGGGTCCTATCCCAATTTTTCTTTTGCTGGGCCTATAGCGAAAAAACCGACTTTTTTATGATTATGTGGTTCATTCGAATATGAAATACAATCTTGGAAATACAGCATCCCACTTTTTTTAACTACCCAATGTTTCGATAAATTTCTTTATCGATAAATTTCTACTAGAGCAGTTGCTATCTGGGAACAATTAGCCGATGCTGCAGATAACCGAGTGCCAAAGAGAGGTCCTCTCCAAGGAAAACCTCCAAAGCCATTTTACTGAGAGAAGTCTATTTTTCTTTTCCATATTGCTAATTCTTAAATTGCCTCTAATTTTAGGCCTTGCAACCTTATTCCTCTTTATAAAATGAGATCCATTGCCATTAACTTCCATAAAAGTCTATTATCATGTACTTAATTCTTTTCGCAATTCCAAACAAAAATTTGAAAAGAGAAAGAAAATAAGTAGGAATGGCTGACAATATGGAGTGGATTAGAATAAGTCTTCCACCTTTGGAAAGATAGGATTTTTTCCATCCTCCAAGTTTCTTTTTAATTTTTTTCAATCACTAGGTCTCAAAAACTTTGTACAGTGGGACCCCATCCTTGACCAAGCTGAAAGATAGGCCTCTTTCAATCCTTTGATATTGACCGATTGAAAGAGGTTGGAATGATTCTTATGTACTCTTCCCATGAAAGCACAACAATAAGTTAAATAACTCCTACTTGAGTTCTAAGATTATTAAGTAAAGGTAACTCCGATTACTTCAAAGGCTAACTTCCCACAATAAGCCCAAAATTATTTGATAAGATTTTAACTTTATCCTCAACTAAATTAACTCCCACTATTATACTTCTGGTCATATTGACTTTAAGGCCGAAAATCAAATTGAAGTTGTCCATAGCTTTTAAAAGATTTGTAATTTTTTGTTCATTACCTTCGAAAAGAAAATAATATCTTATGCAAAGTGAAGATGAGAGAACCAATCTTGTCTTTGCCAACTAATATGCCTTTAACTAACTTGGCTTAAACAGCTTTAGTCATCAATCTGCTCAAACCATCAACCATTAAGAGTAAAAATAAATGGAAAGAGTATCTCCTATCTAATTCCTTTAGACGCACCAAACTTTCCTTTAGGCCTTTCATTTATGAAGATTGAAAAGTTTACTAATTATAGGCAGCCTTTTATCAATTACCTTCACTTGCATCTAAACCCTTTTGCTTGAAAATAAGATTAACAAAATTCCAATCTAAGTGATCCTAAGTTTTCTCAAAATCAATTTTGATAACCATCCACTCTTTTTCTTCTTCCTACAATCTTCCACAACTTTGTTAGTATCCAAAACAACATAAAAAATCTATCACCTTTTAACAATCGATGACTGATATGAAAATATAATTTTGGATAACACATCTTTCAATCTCAAAGAGAGAACTTTAGCTATTATCTTGTACAGACTTGTCACTAAACTAATAAGTCAAAAATCAGAGATCTTGATAAAATCTTTCTTCTTGGGGAATAGGTAGATGAAATTAACATTGATGATTTTATTGATAACCCTTTTGTCATAAAAATCATCAAAAGTTTTCTTCACATCTTCTTTGATTGTATCTCAACAACATAGAAAAAAAGCCAAGGAAAACCCATTTGGACCGAAGCCTTATCTAAGTAGCATTCAAACACTGTCTTCTTAATTTAATCTTCATCAAATCTTCTCTCCAACTGCTCACTTATTTTTCTTTAATAGGAACCCAATTTAGCCCTTTAATTTGAAACTCCTCTATTCGAGTATAAAATAAGAAAGTATATGATTATTTCAACTTCTATGCCAGTATCATTTTTTATAACGTTTTCTTCCCAAGATTCCAACTTGTTCATCAAATTTCTATTTTTTCTTCCTTTTACAATGCTATGGAACATTCTAGTATTGTTAACCCCTTAGCCCATAATGCCTTGGATTTTTGTCTCCATGTAACAACTTCTTGAAATAACAATTCCGCTAGATTAATTTTGGCTTGACATCTCTCATTAGAAAGGCTAATGTTCATCAATCCCTCTTCTTCTAATCTATCAATCTCTTGAGTTTTCTCTCAAATCTAGCCTTCTCCTCCTTTAAATTCCCAAAGACTTTTTAGTCCATCTTTTTAGCCTACTCTTGGTTTTGCTTAACTTTCTCGTTAATTTGTACCCTTTGAATCTTTCAAACTACTCTTTACCCCACTATTCCTCAATATTGTTTTTAAATTGATGATGATGCAGCCATATATTCTCAAATTTAAATAACATAAGTCCCCACTTCACATCATGGGGTCAAGGATAATTGGACAATGATCAAATGTAACTCTTGGCAAAGTAGACTATTTAACACAACCAACCATTTCCTCCTACTCAGGCAAAAACAAAAATCTATCTAATCTACAGTAAAAGAGATAAAAGCAAAGATTAAACCATGTAAAGTTAGCACCAAATAGCTCTATATCCTTCCAACCAGATTCGCAAATCAACATATTAAAATCTTTTACGCTTTTAGAAAATCTACCTCTCTAGATTGTTCTAAAAGAATACTGACCACATTTAAGTCTCCCCAACGAACCAACTCCAGCCACAAAATCAATACAAACCAGCCAGTTCTTAAAAAAATTTTCCTAACTTTAAGATTATTAAGACTATAGATCTCAGAAAGCCTTTGCTTTGTGAATTTTTATGGACACTAAAATTTTCATATAAGAGATTCTTCAACTTTGATTACCCTTACATTCTAAGCCACAATGATTCCACCATCCTTTCCAGACAAAGGAAGATAGACCCAATCTATAAATGTAACTGCTCACAACGATTCTATCACCCTCTTGGCAATCTCTTCTCTGTTTGTTTCTTGTAAAATTATAACTTTTACAACTGCATTCCCAATAAACAATCCACTCCTGACTTTTATTTTTTCTTTTTTTGACACCAGAACCAAGTCCATTTCAGCCAAAAGCTCCCTTAAACTTTCTTTATTTTCTTGTTCTTGACATGATATCATCCTTAAAATACTAATTACAATTTAAAGGGGGTTGAATTGATATTCTAAAAATTGAATAATTAAAAGCTAATGTAATCTTAATAAGGCAAATAAATTCAAAATACTCAAATTTAAAACGCAGTAAATATAAAAAAATAAGATATAGAGAAATGAAAATACAAGATTTTTGCATGGCTTAGCTAATCTTACCTACGTCCATGCTTCCAAACTTATCGAGTTTGAAGATTTTACTAAGAAAGCCTCCAAGATTTCAACAATGCTTATAATTAACTTCCGAAGTGTTAATCAACTTTTATAACAAGAGATTATCCACAATCTCTTAATCTAAGTGTTTCCAACACTTACAATCACTCAACTATGATTTTACAATAAGGATTACAAAAGATTTTCTTCACACAATGTGTTTGATTACAAATGAAATATGATTGAGTCTTTTATAACAAGTTGAAAACAAGTTTGATTTAATAAAATTATAACAAAATTTCCTAAAGTGTGATTTAATAAAATTATAACAACTTTAAAACTCAAGAAGGATTGTATACTTAGTATCAAGCTCAATAATAATTGTTGAATCTTTTTCTTATTTAAATATGATTAAGTCTTTTATAGTTGGAGAAGAAAACTAGCCGTTATTAATTTTTTGCTCATAATCGGTTTCCAGTTTACAATAACCAGCTTGCTGTTTAATGTTACAGTTAGAGCTTCCACTTGACTTTTCAAATATTCGGTTTTCAATCTATGAATATCTAGTCTACTGTTTGAGTATAAAAAACTTACTTTTTGTAACCAGTTTCTAATTTAGCTTAAACAAAAAGTCGTTTGATTCCAACGAGCAATTTCTTGTAACCGGTTTTCAAGTTAGCTTAAGCAGAAACCCGTTTAGTTCCAGGAAACACATTTCTTGTAATCGGTTTCTAAGTTAGCTTAAGTAGGATTTTTGGTAAAAATATTTAACTTCTTACGAAAAATTCATTTTTCTGTAATTATGAAATCGCATCCTTTTTGTGAATAAAAATTTTGGAAAAATATTAATCATTTCATTGTTATTAAAGCATAATTAATGAAATTAATTTGTAATTTGTTATCATCAAAATCAACATGTTATATAGCCATATAAGTTAACATCCATTCCTTTCCTATAAACTTACTTGAACTGACTAATTTGCCTTTCCCTTTTCTTTGGTACTTTATAACATTTGACCCAGTGTTCTGGCCTTCATGTTTTTCTTCTTCCTCTGTTACCAGCCTTCACAACCGTAAACCTTTACCTTGCACTGATTTCTGCCTCTGATTAGTCTCACAACCACTAATACAATAGAAATCATCTTGAATTAATCAATATATTTCAGCTCTAATTTTTGCAATGAACATCTCAGAGATTCAACTTCAACCTTATTAGAATTCTTACATTACAAGTTAGATTTTGAGACCTTCACAATCTTGCTTTTCATGTGAGGCTTAATCGGTTGGAAAAAAGAGTTATGGTTCGTGTTAATGGCATCAAAGTTGTTCATTTTAAAAGGCCCAATGGATTTTTGTAAAAAACTAATTTTTAAATCCTTGAAGGACCTACCTCTCCATTATAAACTTGTGCTTTGAGCCTTTCTGGGCTTTTATTCAGGCCCAAGTTTTAAATATTTAGTATGAGAATGGATTTGGAAGGATTTTTAGAATTTCGAAACCTTGTAAGCCGGTTGCTGCATTTAATTCCTCTGCAACTTTTCATTCATAGACCTATTCCTTGTGCACAGGTGTTGCTTGAACCACTAATTGGTAGCTTGCTACTATTCTTATTTAACTTTTCTTTGCTGCCACCAGTCCTTTTTTACCGCCCGCTTCATCTTCAACTTGGTTGACGATGGACAAAACATTTGTGCTGTCATCACCTGTAGAATCTTCTATTATTACTCTGATGGGTGGTACAATTATTCACTTTTTCCACAATTGTAACAACTACTGGAATAAAACAAGAGCTCATTCTTTCCACTTTAATTTTTGCTTCATGCAGATTGTGCATGCCAAGTGCTCTTTGATGAATTTCTGTCGGCCCTCCACAACAATCTCTTATTGTTTTCAAAATTTCCTTCCACAAGTGAAAGACAATTGTGAAGTTATTTATCGTATAAATTACACTCTTATAAAAATATGTAAAAATTATAACATATATGAAACTCCTATGTATTTTTATAAGGAATGTAAACTATATAAAAATAACTTAGTAAGACCTTAAGTGAAATAGTAACCCACTAAGCCTAACTTATTCTCTTTTGAAAGTCAATCATTCTCTTCTTTTATTAATAGGTAGATATTGTAACATTTCAACCCCAACTTTAATAAACCGAATTTCACTGCAACTCATAAAAATGTTAATCTCTTTGTAATTAATTACAACTCAAGTCCTAATATAACATTAAACTATATCGAAAAAATTTAAAATTTTATCAAACCATCTACAATCTTTAATTACAAATTTTTCTCTTCACTCAATATGAATCCATCATGATTTTTGAGAACAGATTCATAATAGACTATAATGAATATAAAATTCAATAAGTAAATTAGTTTTTTATATATCAAAATATATACATATTTATATATAATGCAAATGAATGATATGACATGGTTTTTTAAAAATATTGTAAAGCAAATTCATAAAAATCTCATTTTATCACTTTCAAAATTTCATATTTTCTTGTAATAAAATATATATCCTATAATGTGATCTTTATACTATGAGTGGCATTTCGTGGCAGGCTGTCGAAAGGTGACCCTCACATAGTCTCAAAAAATGACTCCCACACAACTTCAAGAGGTGGCCCCCAATGCTAAAATTCAATTTCTCATTTTATTAAAATATAATGCATGTTCATACTTATATTAATGAACTATCACACACATATATGTTCATGTACGTAATCACGCTCATCATATAACAACACATTACATAAATATATGAGTAGGAACATATAAACCAATATCCATGGATATTAAAAATAAGATTTTCAAACACGTCACATATCCTGTAGTCCAACTGAATGTTATCACTTAATCTGCACATGCCCATAAACCCATATTCTCTGCTTCCTTAGGGTTATGGTTGATAAAGACAACTTCATCATCATGAAATGACGTCAATTTTTAATTACTTCCGATTCACCATTGGAATTTTACCTCTTGCAAACCATTACTCTGTCCCACTAACCAAACTCCACATATTCTGCATCGGACCGTTGATGCCCAATTTTCCTTTCTAGTCATTTTAACCTCTCAAACACCACCTGTTGATGCAATTTTTCCCGCGTGCCTCAGCGGTGCTTGAACTCTTCAACGGTGCCTCCAGCGGTTCGGCGGGGCTATGCGAACCTTTTGCTCGCGAGCTGAGCGGTGCCTCCAAGCGGCTCGGCGGGGCTATCGAACCTTACGCTCGCGGATTCAAGCGAGTGCCTCGATCCTTACGCTCGCGATAAGCTCGGCGGGATTACCCACCGTCCTATTCCATTGTCTTCTTGAGCGGAGATCTCCGGACTGTACTCACGAGACCGGGTCGGGGGTCGTCGGGCGTGTCCGTGAAACCCTCCGACGCTTCAAGTCGATGTCGGGTTTTCTTTTTGGTATCTCCACTTAGTGAGGAGGCCAGGAAAGATGAAAGGGTATTATTTCGCCCCCCTTTTTGGATAAGTATGGTGTTTTCGGAGAAAATCGAGAGAGATTAGAGTAGGAAGAACACATTTGAGCTTACGGATCCTTTTGTACTCGGAAAATCCAACCATCGTGAATTAGAAATGCCAACCCTTATAGCGTTCCCTTCGTTTCCTTTTATACTCCATTTTTCCGCTCTTTCCATTTCAGTTTGTCCACTCCACGTTAGTAGTATCCAGATCCCTCGGCAGTAGGGTTTGGCGGAATATTCACTAGGGATGAGCGGTATCCCTTAACTTGGATTCACGTGGCGGATCACCGTGTCGGGCAGAGTGCGCTAGGAATGATGACACGCGGAGGCGTGTGCTGAGCCAGCGACAACGATATCACCGGCACGCCATGTGGGACCACGGTGAGACATCAAGATGTCTTGGGATCTTGAGAAAGCGGGTCGGTTGCCACGGGTGGGTCTTGCCGGTGTGCTCGTGGATCTGCGGCGATGAGAGTGTGCTCGGCTACCGACCTTGACCGGCTTTGACACGATGGGCGACCTCGGCGGGCAAGGTTGCTAGCTCGACCTTGACCGGCTTTGACCGAGGCGACCTCGGCGGTGGAAGGGTGCTCGGGGCTCGGCGACTATGAATCCCCGACCGGCGGCACGATGCGGAGGGATCTCAGCGGCGGAGGAGTGCTCGCGGGCTCGGCCTGGCTGCTGGCGTCTTGGGATTACGCTCGAGCTCAGCATGCTTGAGGTGTTTTACTCGAGTTGGAATGGCTTGAGGGGCATCGATGTTACCGAACACGGCCCCAGGTTTAGTCTTTTGGTGAGCGAGACAAGGCTGAGGCTTCGATAGAGATGGGCAGAACTTCGCGGCCTTTTACGCTTCCACGTTCTTCGTTGCTCGGGCGGTGGTTGGGCGTCTTGTGCTTGACCGGCGTCTTACGATAACACTCACTGCTTTGGTCTTGATTGGTCGGGGTGTACGTCTGCTTGTTACTCATGCTTTCGGATCCTGCTTGAACATCTGCTCGGGCCTTTGGTGTGGGAGGTTGATGAGACTCTGCTTTCGGATCCTGCTTGAACTCGCTCGGGCCTTTAATTGGCAGGAGGTTGATGAGACTCTGCTCGGGACTGCGATTGACCCAGCATGCGCAGTCACTTTAAGACTTAGGCTTTGGGACTTCGGCCAGGGTTTTCTTGATCTTACGCGAGACTGCAATTGACCCGAGGCTTGGCGATACTCCTGCTCGGGCTGCAGTTGACCATGGCCGGGAGGTTGATGAGACTCACTGCTAGGGCACTTTTAATTGGCGGGAGGTTGATGAGACTCTGCTCGGGCGCGTGATTGACCACGGCCGGAGGTTGATGAGACTCACTTTCGGGCTGCAATTGACCACGGCCGGGAGGTTGATGAGACTCACGCTCGGGCTGCGATTGACCAAGCATGGCACGTCCGCTCAAGACTTAGGCTTTGGGACTTCCGGCGAGAGTTTTCTTGATCTTACCGGGCTGCAATTGACCCGAGCTTCGCGATACTCCTGCTCGGGCATGCAATTGACCAGCGTGTGCCGTCACGCTAAGACTTAGGCTTTGGGGACTTACGGCGGAGTTCTTCTCGAGCTTCTTAGCTCGGGTGCTTTTAATTGGCCAGAGCGTCTTACGATTCTCTACTCCTGCTCGGGACTGCTAATTGACCAGCGTCTTACTTGATCTCTACTCACGCTCGGGCTGCAATTGACCGGCGTCTTACGATGTTACTCTGCTCACGGTGCTTGAATGACCGGCGTGTGCCGTCCGCTACAATGAGTTAGGCTTTGGGACTTCGTGCTGAGGAGTTCTTACCGAGCCTTTAATTGACTCGAGGTCTTGATGATACTCCTGCTCTAGTCTTGAATGACTGAGAGCTTGGCACGTCCGCCTAATGAGTTAGGCTTTGGGACTTCGTCTTGGGGAGTTCTTCTTCGCTCGAGCACTTTTAATTGACCGAGGTGCTTAGATGATACTCACTGCTGCAGTGCTTGAATGACAGGAGCTTGCGCGAATCACGCCTAATGAGTTAGGCTTTGGGACTTCGTGCAGGAGTTCTTCTTACCTTTCGAGCCTTTTAATTGACCGGGGTCTTGATGATACTCACTGCTGCGGTGCTTGAATGACCGGAGCTTGGCACGTCCGCACTAATGAGTTGGGCTTTGGGACTTCATGCGAGGAGTTCTTCTTACCTTTCGAGCACTTTTAATTGACCAGGGTGCTTGATGATACTCTGCTCTGCGGTCTTGAATGACCCGGAGCTTGGCGCCAATCCGCCTAATGAGTTAGGCTTTGGGACTTCGTCTGAGGAGTCCGTCTCGAGCCTTTTAATTGACTCGAGGTCTTAGATGATACTCACTGCTGCAGTGCTTGAATGACCCGGAGCTTGCCGAATCACGCTAATGAGTTGGGCTTTGGGACTTCATCTTGAGGAGTTCTTCTTCGCTCGAGCCTTTAATTGACAGGGTCTTGATGATACTCTGCTACGGTGTTGAATGACCGAGAGCTTGTGCCGAATCACGCTAATGAGTTGGGCTTTGGGACTGCATCTTGAGGAGCTCTTACTTACGCTCGAGCCTTTTAATTGACCGGGGTCTTGATGATACTCCTGCTGCGGTCTTGAATGACCGGGAGCTTGGCCGAATCCGCACTAATGAGTTAGGCTTTGGGACTTCGTCTTGAGGAGCTCTTCTTACTCTCGAGCCTTTTAATTGACCGGGATCTTACGATGATACTCACTGCTGCGGTGCTTGAATGATCAGAGCTTGGCACGAGTCAGCACTAATGAGTTAGGCTTTGGGACTTCATCTTGAGGAGTTCTTCTTCGCTCGAGCCTTTTAATTGACCGGGGTCTTCGATGATACTCACTGCTGCGGTGCTTGAATGACCGGAGCTTGGCCGAATCCGCTCTAATGAGTTAGGCTTTGGGACTTCATCTTGAGGAGTTCTTCTTACCTCGAGCCTTTTAATTGACCGAGGTCTTGATGATACTCACTGCTACGGTCTTGATTGACCAGGAGCTTGGCACGATCCGCACTAATGAGTTAGGCTTTGGGACTTCATCTTGAGGAGTTCTTACTGCTTACGGTCTTCGTTTGAACTTACATTATGAATCTTATTCTTATTCTTACATAGATTTGTACTTTTACATATCCCGTCGTGGGACGAAATCTTACATTAGCATTTTATAATACTGAGGGACTTCTTGGAAATACTCCCTCGGGAGTTGTGCGTTCACGGCCTCTTGACTCTCGTCCGTCTGGATGAGCCAGCCGATGCAGCTCACGGTCCTGCTTAATTCCTCGGTTTTGCGACCTTTTCCTCTTCGATTTCCATATCCGGTTTCACTGCTCATACGCATCAGAATATGAGCGGATCGAAGGACTCCATGAGGTTATACCATGGTCTCCCATCCGGATTCCATCTTTTAATCCTCTCGGAGCTTGGGGATGGTTGAGCGCACGAGATCTAGGGCCGATCTATGGTATCTTTTGATAAACTCCGGAGGACTCTCCTTCTTCTGCCTCGCCTGGCGGCTCCATCATGTCATCCTCGGGGTCGCTGCGCCCGGGATTGTTCTGCGAACTCCACTGCACATCTGTTGAAGCTCGAGATGCTTCCCGGTGGAGTCTGCGGTACCGTTCTCTCGCCCTTCCCTCGAAGTGGCGGGAAGGCCCTGCACTCTGTCTTGCTGGCAGCGGACCTTGCACCCTGTCATGTCGTTGAACCGTTCTATGTGGACTAACGGATCACTTTTTCCGAAAATTTCAGATCAGGAAGCGAAAGTCACGTGGGATCGTGACACCCGTGATCTCGCGGAGGTGGAGATTCGTTGTCGGCGTTATTCGCCGACTTGGACTCTTTCAGTTCCCAGAAGATCCTCCATGACTTGTGCCAACTGCGTACCTCTCCCTCGAACTCCTCACTTACGAGAGGTTGGGGTCATATCCTGCAAATGTTGGCGAGACCCCTTTCCTCCATGTTTGTTTCTTCTCTCACTGCAACATTCGGTGCCCTAGGTCTTTGGGCTTCATCTCCGCATTTTCCGAACATGAGCATTCCCTCAGGTTGGACTCGGGACATCGTTACATGCTTTTCTCGTCCTTCACGAATTCTTATAGCGGGAGGTCATAGTTCGATCTATTTTTCCATCAGATCCATTCTTTCACTGGATCTCCACATTGCAGGCCTCATTGGCCACTTCTCTCAAAGTTACTGGATTCTTAGGACTTACTCCTCTTGGTTGTTTCCCTCGTACGTTGTGTTGTGTGTCTTGAATGTATTAGAAATCGGGCTTTTGTGCCGATCCCGAGGCGGGCGCCAAAATGTTGATGCGATTTTCCGCGTGCCTCAGCGGTGCTTGAACCTTCAGCGGTGCCTCCGGCGGCTCGGCGGGGCTGCTGCGAACCTTTGCTCGCGAGCTGAAGCGGTGCCTCAAGCGGCTCGGCGGGGCTATGCAGAACGCTTACGCTCGCGGTTCAAGCGATTGCCTCGATCATACGCTTCGCGATAAGCTCGGCGGGATTACCCACTCGTCTGTTCCAGCTGTCTTCTTGAGCGGAGATCTCCGGACTGTACTCCACGAGCCGGGTCGGGTCGTCGGGCGTGTCCGTGAAACCCTCAGGCCTTCAAGTCGATGTCGGGTTTTTCTTTTGGTATCTCCGCTTAGTGAGGAGGCAGGAAAGATGAAAGGGTATTATTCGCCCCCTTTTTGGATAAGTATGGTGTTTTTGGAGAAAATCGAGAGAGATTAGAATAGGAAGAACACTGTTTGAGCTTACGGATCCTTTTGTCTCGGAAAATCCAACCATTCGTGAATTAGAAATGCCAACCCTTATAGCGTTCCCCTTCGTTTCCTTTTATACTCCATTTTTCCGCTCTTTCCATTTCGAGTTGTCCACTCCACGCTAGTAGTATCGGAGTCCTCGGCGGTAGGGTTTGGCGGAATATTCCACAGGGATGGCGGTTGTCCCTTAACTCGGATTCACGTGGCGAGATCACCATGTCGGGCAAGTGCGCTAGGAATGATGACACGCTTGGAGGCATGTGCTGAGCCACCGACAGCGATATCACCGACACACCATGTGGGACCACGGTCGAGACATCAAAAGATGTCTTAGGGATCTTGAGAAAGCAGGTCGGTTGCCACAGGTCGGGTCTTGCCAGTTGTGCTCGTGGATCTCTGCGGCGGTAGAGATGTGCTTCGGCTCTCGACCTTGACCGGCTTTGACACGATGGGCGACCTCGGCGGGCAAGGATTGCTTAGCTCGACCTTGACCGGCTTTGACCGGGGCGACCTCGGCGGTGGAAGGGTGCTCGGGGCTCGGCGGTATGAATCCTCGACCGGCGACCCGATGCGGAGGGGATCTCGGCGGCGGAGGGTGTTCGCGGGACTCGGCCTTGGCTGCTTTGGCGTGCTTAGGCCTAAGCTACCTGAGCTGTTGTCTTGAGTGTTTACTCGTGGAATGGCCGAGGGCTGCATCGATGTTACCCACGAAGCACCCGCCCCGCCCGGTTGCTT
>CM046819.1:260021-342426 GCA_025617385.1 Murraya koenigii
TCTCTTTCATTTGTTTAACCTGTCAAACCTGGGCTAGGTGCTGGCAATTTTGACAAGCATTTGTGAGTTTATGACTCACTATTTCTCACTGTAATTTGAGTGACCTGAATGGCCTATCACGTTTGGCCATATTTTCCTTCTAGTCATTATTCACATTACTAGATGGAATTCCCCAAAACTATATGCCGCAGACAATGCAGCAGCAACAGAACCCAGTCGTACACATTTATATGCTGATATTGTTTCTGATAAAGCTAATCAGATTTCTTTGATTTGTTTCTTATCATAACTAATGGCTTTTCATGAACATATGTGTCATGAAATTTTACACAATGGGAATATCCATAATGCCTGATTTGGTAAAACTCCATGATTACATAAGCAGTCTTATTCAATCATAATGAGCGATAAACTATGTTAGGTTAAAAATACTATATGAATTTGGGACTGGGGATCAAGGATGACTTCACAAAATTTATTTAACATTTTGTTGCACGTGCAAAGCAGCAGTCATTTGGTAATTTTACTGTGTGCTCATGGTTTACGTGATATTAGTTTTCTACACTGTCAATCTCTATCCTTTTAATGTCTTACAGCTTCTGAGTTACTGAAAGTAATCCTCTGTTTGTTTCCTGTTTATCTAAGATGGCAGATGTGGTTTATGGAATTTTGTTAAGCAACGAACGTCCTATCACTGGATACACATACGATGGTAACCAAACAACTGCACTTCATGAAGAAACATTTCTGCAGACTGTTATAACCCCACTCTACCAGGTGTTGTGGAAGGTAATTATTGTTTTCTGTATTGCACATATTGTCTTTTTCAACACTTGCAGCTTTGTACATGAAAATTGATTATATTTGGTGGAAAAAGGAAGCCAAGAGAAACAAAGGGGGCAAGGCAAGCCATTCAAGGTGGAGAAACAATGATGACGTAAATGAGTACTTTTGGTGAGTTTTCTAATGGTAACTTTTTATTCATACTTCAATCAGACAATTATTATCTGAAACTCCACAGAACCTCAACACTTGTTTTCAGGTCCAGAGAGTGTTTTAGTCTAAAGTGGCCACTAGACCTCAAAGCAGATTTTTTTGTTCATTCAGATGAGGTATCACCTGCACATGAAGTTCATTCCCTTTATTTATTTATTTTTTTATAGGAAACAAAGAAACTAGTATTAATAAGAACAATAATTACAAAATGTGAACAAGAAGTCCACAAAGAAACCCCCCAAAAGATCAGTAAAAGATCTATGCAGTTGAGACTTAAATCTGATGACAAAATAAGTATAGGATCTAAAAGACTATGGGAGCTTTACAACAAAAACATATTCAAAAACCTAGAATTAAGCCAACACCCCTTCTCGGTTTAGATGAATGAAGAAGAAAAAAGAATCTTGAAATTTCTTTGTAACTGAGGCCCAAAGAGATGTCATTTGTCTCTTGCGCTGTTTTTAATTTTTCTTTATAATAAGGTATGTTCTTAGTGTATTTTTCATCTTTTACTATTATATTTAGGTAGTGTTTACTTCTCGAATTGGAGTGAGAATTTGGGGTAATGAGAATTAAGGAATTGAGAGTATGGAGTGGGATTGAAAATAGATTGTTTACTTCTATTGGAATTGGGAGTGTGGAATAGGAACCAAAATCTCTTTATGTTTACTTTGAGTGAATTGTTTTAAATTGTAATTTTTACCCTTATTTAAGAATTGTAGTTTTAAATTACAAAATAAATAAAAATATATATTTGTAAAATAAACTATTTATATATTATTAATTTTAATTTTATAAATTAATAATAATTATTAATATTCTTAATTATGTAAATCATAATTTTTATTACTTTTAATTTTAATTATGTAAATTAAAAATTATTGATAAGAGTAACACAAATGAAACATTATTATTAATAATATAGTACAAAATTAACATATTCCTATTTATTATTATTATTAGTAAATAAATATAATACTATTAAAATGAAATAAAAATAATAATATTATATTTTCAAATAAAAGATAGTATATAAGAATATTATTAATTCTTTATGAATATAATAATATTATTTTTAAATAATTTTAACTTAAAATCAATGTAAATTATTATTTTTAACTAAATATAATAATAATATATTTAAATAAGTCATAAATTATTATTTTTAATAATTTTATATTATTAAATAATATAATAATATTATTTAAGTAAATATGATATTATTATTTTTAAATAAGTGTAAAATTATTTTATTTTAATAAACATAATTAGATTATATTTATAAGAGTTGGAATCCTACATCTCACTCTAAAATGAGTCGAACCCATGGAGTGCGACTCCACTCCTCTCCTTCAATGAGTAAGTAAATGTTGGAGTGGGAGGAATCCACACTCCTCACTCCCACTCCTCCCACTAAGGTAAATAAACACAACATTAGAGTGTTGCAGGCAAAAGTACTGTTGATTAATAATTTCCAAGAATCATAAATATAAAAATTTGTTTATTTATATTTTGATTCCTTGAGTTAGAGATAAATTTGATAATTGGTTAGTGATATAGTGTCAGATTAGGAGTCACATGTCTTAAATTCATTGTCTTGTTGATATCCACAAAAATCATATGTAATAATCAAGTTGATTGAAAGGTACTCAAAATTGTTCGGTAAATAATTTTTGGATTAAAAGAATATTTCAACCTGCATTATATGTCTTCCTTTCGCAATAGAATTATTTTAAGTTTTAACAGAAAAGGATGAGAATAAGGAAGCCACTGTCAAGAAAAAACATTACAATTATCAGAAGATCATATTGATTGTGTTTGTTCTGAAACTAGTGGTTAAACATTGCAATATTAATCTTAGTTGACATAAAACCTCTTGCACACTTGGTTATAATTTGTTTCAAAACTGAAAAGTGATTGGGTGTTGAAGTTTTAGCTGTTGGATTTGGTTCACTTTAATTTAGACGGGGAGAAAAATACTTGTAACATTTGTTAGGCATTTCAGATTTTGATTTCGAACCATCAAATTGAGCATCATTATATATAGTAGATATATAGAATCCAAATGACGGAAAATTAACATTTTCTGCTTTTCATTCCCTAAATTGGTTTGACATATTTGTCACTTAGATGATTGCAACGAATTCCTTGTACCAATATCATGTTTAGTTATCATTAAGTTTGTTAGTATTTAAGGTTCATATGTTTGTTTGCAGAGGCCTAACCAAGTACCGGCTGGAAAGAGCAACTCTAAGAATAATTTCGTTGAAGCTCGCACATTTTGGCACCTTTATAGAAGTTTCGATCGAATGTGGATATTCTTTATAATGGCTTTCCAGGTGGCATAGCCATTTGAGAATGTGATACTTTTTTTTTTTTACCATTTTTGTAAAATTTAATTTTGTTTCTGAATTTATGGCTTTTAGGCTATGGTAATTGTTGCATGGACTCCTGATGGATCACCATCTGCACTTTTTGATGAATTTGTGTTCAAAAGTGTTCTGACTATTTTCATTACTCAAGCTTTTCTTAATTTGCTGCAAGGTATTTTTGATATACGATTAAAAATTAGAATTTATTTCCCCATCTCATTAATTAGTTCTTGTTGCCATCCTGTAATCTTACACAGAATGAAACTTAGCTATGTGATATCTCTGCTTTTCACAATTTTCTTGATTATGTTACTGTGCCATAGTTATAACTCTGCAGACTCATCCTGTCATCAACAGCATGCTGTAGATTGATTCAAGTTTAGTCAATGGTTTCTTATTTTCCTACTCATTTTCCTGCAGCTGCATTGGATATAGTCCTCAGCTTCAATACTTGGAGAAGCTTGAAATTTACCCAAATATTAAGGTACCTTCTGAAATTTGCAGTTGCAGCTGCATGGGCAGTGATTCTGCCAATTTGCTATGCCAGTTCTGTGCAGAATCCGACTGGAGTAGTGAAATTCTTCGGCAACTTGACTGAAAATTGGCCGAACCAGGGATCTTTATATTATTATGCTGTTGCAATTTATTTGATACCCAATATATTGGCTGCTCTTCTATTTTTTTCCTGCAATTTCGGAGAATTACGGAACAGTCAAACTCACATATTGTCACACTTTTTATGTGGTGGGCTCAGGTAAGAATATCTAGAATGGTTATCTTTCATGATGTTGTTGTTCTTATTTCTCTTTCTTGACTTTTGAATTTCGTTTTTCTAAATTGAATAAGTGATCATTTTGTATATTTTATTATGTGGCAGCAGAAACTGTATGTTGGAAGAGGCTTGCATGAGGGCATGTCCCAACTTCTGAAGTAAGATAAGAGGATGCTTTTGGTTTTCATTTCCGTTTCCCTTTGTCTTTACTGGGATTCGGGACTTGGGGGGATCTCTAGTCTCGTGTCATGATTTGGATGTGCCTCTTCTCCATTAACAGATTATATTTCGTGTTCCCAGGTATACATTGTTTTGGATCCTGTTGCTAATCTGCAAGCTAGCATCTAGCTATTATGTGGAGGTAATTTTTTCTTGTATATGTTAATTGAATTAATACCTCTATGGTTCACATTTATGCTGAAGTTAGTGAAAGCAAATTGGGTAGATGCTTAAAATAAAGTGAAAATGCATTCTTGAAGTTATTGATACATATAAATACTTTTGTCTGCATGTGCATATAAGCTTATGTATCTTAAAATTCATTTAAATTAGTATTTATACGCATCCTTGCCATTTGTCTCAAGAAAATTGGGGTTGAACATTTAGGACTCTCCTAACCTTCACTGATAAGTAATATCTATATGATATTGATATTTATCTGGCATGGTCCCCTATCAGTGTTTTATAATGTATAGTGTCACTTTGTATTCTACCCTTCCATCTCAATCCTCACTAGTCTTCGAACATCCCCCTTGACCATGGAAGAAGCCCGACGCGAATTTATTTTGTTTAATCTGATACTTTTTAGCTTTTAGATAAAGTCTCGTTTTTATGTGGATATATATTGTATTGTCGGACCCTGTATTTACGAGTCAATTGAAGCAGAGAGAGGGAACTTTGTCTGTCTGTCTGTCTGCAGAGTCTTTGAGGGCCCTCCTGCAACCTCACCTTTTGTTTTTCTCATTCATAGGTAATTTTGCTTGCCATCTTCATCTAGATACATTGGCAAAAAGCCAACATATATTGTTGTGCTCCTTTTTTTTTTTTTTCATCAGTTTGTCATTGGCTCCAATTCATAGTATTTTCTTGAAATACTTCATGTGCATGCCACATTTGGATCTATTTCTCTATACTTGCAACATGATATTGAGCACTTGTCACTAGCTACAATCTTTTGTTAATAGATAGACCTGAGAAACAAGGATCTGGCCTGTAGTATTTGCTTCCACCCAGAAATTTTGTAAAAGAATTGGAGTTTGTTAAATGATTTAATCTTTAGCCGGTCAAGATGTCAAAGAACGGAATATATGCTAATATGAGTTTGTGTATTTATATAAAGAATTAAATACAAACTGTTAAAATTCCTTTAATTCCTGTGAACAACATATGCTGTTCTGCTTAATTTGTGCTGCAGCTATATCTTTTGATTGGGATGAACATGCGAACTGATTCTGTGGTGCATAAATCATTAATACTGCACTCTTGTTTTTCAATTTATGAATACCATCTCAAACCCATGTCATATAGAGCAATAATTTACATATTGTCTTCGTAGATACTGCCACTAATTGGACCTTCAAAGTTGATTATGAAGTTGCATGTTGATAACTATGAGTGGCATGAACTCTTTCCAAATGGTAATTATTCTCCTTTTATTTTTGGTTAAACTGTTCTAATTTCCCTTTTATATGTGGCTGAAGAAAGTTTTCATCTGAAATTGCTGTAGTAACCCATAATATTGGAGTTGTTATGGCAATATGGGCTCCAATTTTCCTGGTAAGTGGACCATAAACAAATATATGGGATCAGCAAATTTTATGCCTTCATGCTGAGTTTTACATATAACAGTTTAACATATTTCATTTTGACCTGTTTTATCGGCATGCAGGTTTATATTATGGATACACAAATATGGTATTCCATATTTTTACGCTTTTGGTGGGATTCATGGAGCACTAAACCATTTGGGTGAGGTTAGTGGCCAGTTTTTTCATACTATGGGGATACATGTTAATAAGTTCACTAATTGATCAGTGAATTATATTGAGCTGGGAATCCTATATTTGATTTATATGGAAGACATTATCTATCAAACTACTTGGTTATAGTAACAATTATATCAGTTAGATCATCATGATTTCCTTTTTTCTCTTGTAATTGTTGTATGAACCCATTTTCATTTCTTAGATACGGACTCTTGGGATGTTGCATTCTAGATTTCAATCTGTGCCAACAGCTTTTTGTCGGCGTCTTGTGCCGGCATCAGGTGCAGTTACAAAGGGAAGATACAAGGTACTGCTGATTCTAAATAACGTATTAATATTTGCATTATTCCTCTTCAATGTCTGAAACTTCAAATAATATCTGTGTTTTGCATGCAGAATTATTCCTCTTCAATTCCAAACAGAAATTCAGGCAATTTTGCCCCTCTAGGCTGCATTTTGCATGCAGAATAGAGTAAACCGGATAAGATTAATATTCCAATTCTGTGTTTGATGCTGGGTGGAAATAATACTGGACATAACTTCTAATTACGGGATAAAAATGTAGGAAAAAAACGATGATAGGAATAACAAGGAAATGGGAAAATGAAAATCTAGATAGCAGAGGAACAAAATATGAATTTTATTGGTTAGTCATTGTAGAAAGCGACTGATGCTTGCTCAAGACACTAATGTTGGCAAATGCAAGTCATTGGAATCTACCTCTCCATCCCCTTGTTCTTTATCCCATAGGTTTTAGAAATCCCACCGACTAATCCCATTACAGTGGGATATATTTTTGGTTAGATGACCTATGCATCTATTGCATGATGCTTCCAAAGAGGATGGTGCTATTTATGGTCATATCCCACCCTTCACACTGTATGTGATGAAGGACAAATAGAGAAAAGAAAGAGAGAAAGAAAGGGACGAGTAATTAGAATTGAGATGTAGTAGGTGCATTATGCTTTATTCTTCAGTGTCTGTCTCAACATTAGTTACACAAGCTTATTTATAGGCATTGGCATGAATAAGAAAAGCATAAAACCCTAAGACAAGTCTAATCCTAGAAATAATGGAAATTCCATAAGTACATATCTCTGACAGAACCTCTATCAATATGACTTTCAGTATTATTAATAAAACTGCACACATACCAATTTAGAACCTTTAATATTTTGTGTTTTTGGCTAAAGTAAATTATTAACAATGGCAGGATAAGTCAACGGAAAGAAGGAATTTTGTAAGCTTTTCTCATTTGTGGAATGAATTCATAGAATCCATGTGGGCAGAGGATCTGATCAGCAATGAGTTAGGACTGCATCCTTGATTAAAAAGCTGTCCTATATCAGAGACATCTTTTATAAGTTTTTAATATTTTCTTTGATTAACCATTGTTTAGGGACAGAGAGTTGTTGCTGGTGCCATATTCTTCAAACGATGTCTCTGTTGTCCGGTGGCCACCTTTTCTGCTTGCTAGCAAGGTAAATCTTTGAGTGGTTTCTCATGTTAATTTATCCTATGCTCAATTTCTAATTTTTATTTTCTTGTGTTGGATGTATGACAGATTCCTATTGCATTAGGCATGGCAAAGGATTTTAAAGAGAAAGAGGATGCTGATTTATTTAGGAAGATAAAGAAGGATGATTATATGCATTCAGCAGTCGTTGAATGTTATGAGACACTCCAGGAAATAATTTATAGTCTTCTGGAAGATGAAACTGATAGGAAGTAAGAGATTTCCAATTGTTTTCAATATTTTTATGGATAAAGAGAAGAAAGCCTCCTGATATTAGAAATCTCATAGTTGGTTTCCTTTTTTCTATAATGAAACAGTATTGTGAGGCAGATTTGTTATGATGTAGACGTTAGCATTCAGCAACACAAGTTTTTGAATGAATTTTGCATGAGCGGGATGCCTTCACTCAGTAAGAAGTTGGAGAAGTTTCTAAAACTCTTGGTAATATTTTTCCCTTATGTGTTCTTTTTTCACTTTTTTTCTCCTATGGCTGTGCACTTCAGAAATGAATTTGTAGATTTAATTTTTCAGTTCTGAGTACTCAAGTTGGTTGTTGGTTGGCTGACAGCTATCTGAATATGATTCTGTAGAAGTGTACAAGTCTCAGATAATTAATGTCCTCCAAGATATTATGGAAATCGTCCTTCAGGACATTATGGTTAACGGCTTTAAGTAAGTGCTGATGAATTCAAACTTTGGATGTAAAACCAATTTGTACTTATCCAATTGATGAACCTTGCTGAGTTGTATATGATACTGGTTTCTGCTTCTTCCCTTAGAATCCTTGAAAGATATCACATGCAAATTCAGACTAATGAGAAGAAAGAGCAGAGATTTGAAAGGCTGAATATCGCCCTTATACAGAATAAATCTTGGAGGGAAAAGGTATTCTTGGTAGTCATTTATTTTGCCTCAGTAATCACTTGAAAATTTTATGTTGGCTTCTTGTATTCTTATTCCATTGTACATTTTCTGTAGGTGGTTAGGCTCTATTTGCTTTATACTGTCAAAGAATCTGCCATAAATGTGCCAACGAATTTGGATGCCCGCCGTCGTATCACTTTCTTTACAAACTCCTTATTTATGAATATGCCAAGTGCTCCAAAAGTTCGTGACATGATCTCCTTTAGGTCAGTCATTGTTGAACACTTGTTTACTGAAATATTGAAGCTTATCTCACTGGAAAGGAAAATCCCTATATTATGTTTATGATGCTGTTAGTGAACAATCTGTTTGAGAGCCATCAGTGCTGCAATTAGATTGGCAGTAAAGGGTTGATTGTTCTTACGTTTCACATGGTTGCATTAGAAATTTACTTCCCCTTTCGGTTTGTCCATATCTCTTATGAATGAGTTGCCTCTTTATCTTTCAATTATCATCAATGGGTCAGAAAATAGGCGTATGTTTATGTTCTTTCGTCTCTCGCTCTTTCCTTTTTTTAAATTTTTTAGGAGCTGTGCATGTTTTATTTTGACATAATTTTTTTTTTATCCAT
Source organism: Murraya koenigii (assembly GCA_025617385.1). Classification (NCBI taxonomy): domain Eukaryota; kingdom Viridiplantae; phylum Streptophyta; class Magnoliopsida; order Sapindales; family Rutaceae; genus Murraya; species Murraya koenigii. The sequence continues at coordinate 269,158 of CM046819.1, forward strand.
GATATAGTGTTTTGATTCCATATTATAAAGAAGATGTTCTTTACTCTTTTGAAGAACTTAATAAGGAAAATGAGGATGGGATATCAACTTTGTTTTACCTACAGAAGATATATCCTGGTGAGTTTTAGATCCACTGCTGCAGATGCATTGTTGTTGTTTTGATTGGCAAGAACTTACTGAAAAGCTATGTTTGTCTGCAAATTAGATGAATGGGCAAATTTCCAAAAGCGCATAAATGACCCAAAACTTAATTATTCTGATGATAACAAGATGGAGGCTACTCGTCATTGGGTATCTTACAGAGCACAGACACTTTCTAGAACAGGTCCGTATGGAAACAACTTTGCAGTTTATCTTGTAGTATATTGATTTAAATCGCAATTTCATTAAATAGATCTATGTATTTCTTCCAGTGAGAGGGATGATATACTACAAGCAGGCCCTTGAACTGCAGTGCTTTCTGGAATCTGCCGGAGACAACGGTTTGTGCTTTCTGTCACGGATTAAAATACAATTCCAAATTACCATCTTCGGTAGTTCCATTTCAGTATCGTTCAAAGTCGATATAATTGCATGTCAAAATATATTATTAAGAAGCTATTCATGCAGCAAGTCTAGGTGGCTATCAGACCATGGAATCAAGTCAGGGAAATGAGAGGGTGCAAGCTCTGGCCAATATGAAGTTTATCTATGTTGTTTCCTGTCAGCTCTATGGTGCTCAGAAAAAATCTGCTGATCCGAGAGATTGGAGTTGTTACAATAACATTCGAAATCTCATGATAATGTAATTTCAATTTGTTGTCTGCTGCACTATCTCCTTTTTATTTAAGTTTCAATTTGGAATCTTTGATTTGTGTAAATACTGTACAGATATCCATCCCTGCGTGTCGCTTACATAGATGAAAGGGAGGAAACTGTGAATGGAAAATCTCAGATATCTTATTACTCGGTGCTTTTGAAGGGAGGCAATAAGTCTGATGAGGTATGAATGGTGACTGCTAGTTTGATATAGAATTCACATGGAAGAAGCCTTTTTTGCGAAGCTCCTAATGTTATATAGATACTTACAGTGGTTACTTGCTAGTCCAACTTGTAAGATCTTTTGGAATGTTGCAAGACATTAGGAGACTGAACTCTATTCTCATTGCAGGGAGAAGGGATTTGGATTACCTTTGTGTAAAATTTAGTATAAAATAGGGACTTTCTTTATTAATAGAGAAAAGATGGATGCTTTTAGTAAGATGTTTAATCTCATAACTTCAATCGTTGGCATTGTCCATTTACTTTTAAGAAACTTAATTTTTCAAACCATTTAGTTAAGTAATTTATTCACTAGTTACAAGGTATAAAATCAGGTTCCTGATTCTCACACGTAGTTTGACACTAGGAAAAACTTGGGTTGGTAACTTTCTTCTGCCAAGATTGTTGTTAGTTTTGTTTATAGTTGCCACTCTCGTGTCTTATGTATGGCCTATATTATTGGATGAGTTACATTAGTTTTGGGGTTTATGACCATTACTAATATGGTCTCATATTCAGTTTTGGTCAGACTTGAATGATGTTGAATAAAGACAACATTTTCCTCTCAATTTCCTCTGTTTTTCCTTCCCTTTCTTTTCTTTCTATTGGTTCTACGCCAATTATTCTTCTCTTACATTGCCACTAGAATTTCTCCGTTTCCACCAAGATATAGCACTTTAACTACATTGCCCAAACCTACTCCCCGATCCCCACCCCCCCCAACCCCCAAACACACACAACTATACAAACAAAGAAAGGAGAATTAGGAAACCAACATTTTGGTGCACTGACATTCTACAAAGGAGTTAAAGTGCTATATCTTGGTGGAAATGGAGAAATTCTAGTGGCAATGTAAGAGAAGAATGAATGGTGTAGAACCAATAGAGAGAAAAGAAAGGGAGGAAAAACAGAGGAAATTGAGCAGGAAAACATTGTCTTTATTCAACATCATTCAAGTCTGACCAAAACTGAGTATGAGGCCATATTAGTAATGGTCACTATGAGTGGAGTATTCAGAGAGCAAATGCAGATAGTGTTCCCAGAGCCAACCCAAATTGTGAATAAGAGGCATTTTTATCATAAAGTTAAGTCTACTTTGCTAACAACATTTGCTTTGAAGTTACATCTACTCTAGTGATATTAATGCATGCACTGTCCCCACGGGGACAAGCCAGTTGATATGACCTCTTGCTTCCAAAACAAGAGGTCAGCGGATTGAAATTGCCCTAATACTCCGACCTTGAAGGGGAGGATGGAGTGAAGTGCATGGTAATTGAAAAAGCACAAGCACATTGAAAGAGTATGTCCTTGGGCCTAACTATTGTTCAAGATCATGGGCCTTTTATGTCATTCGGATAAAAAACTGTAAAGACATGATGGTCAATGACAATGCTTGCTTGCGAGTTCTTTTTTCCCATTGCTTATAGTATGCCTGGATTATTGCCTGTATTGCTAGGAAATATATCGGATCAAGCTTCCAGGATGTCCAACAGATATTGGTGAAGGAAAACCTGAAAATCAAAATCATGCCATTATCTTTACTCGTGGGGAAGCCTTGCAGACCATAGATATGAATCAGGTAACTTCTGTTCTCCTTCTGCCTCCTTCTAAGATGTAGTAAAAATTGATTCAATGTGTCTTCCTGTGCTTTTGTCTTTTCCAGGACATTTACTTTGAGGAGGCTTTCAAAATGAGAAATGTACTGGAGGAATTCCTGAAGTCTCCTTCTGAACAGCGAGAACCTACAACATTGGGTCTAAGGAGCATATTTTTACTGGAAGGTCAGTCTAACACACCCATTTTATCTTGACGATTGTTGTCACTGGGTACAGAAACCTGTGTGGGGAAACATTGTTAAACATTGTTGTGTAAACAATCAGCAAGTGTATTTATATATGCTACGTTCTCCCTTTTATATTGTACAGCTTGTCATCACTTGCATGGTTCATGTCCAAACAAGAGACTAACTTTGTCACTGTTTCCCAACGAATTTTAGCAAATCCTTTGAGGTAAGCCTGAATTTATTTTAAATCACTGCTTGTAAGCCTTAATTTATTTTAAATCACTGCTTAATTGTTCTCACATTTTAATCCTTGTAATCATTAAATTGGAATTCATCCTAATGGAAATGGGTTTATGTTCTACATGCAAACATTTTTCACTTTTACCTCAGTATGGCCATTACATTTCTTACTTTTACCTCAGTATGGCCACAAAGGTGGGCGGTAGGTTTGAATCAACACATATACTTATATAAACAAATAAAAAGACGGAGGGTGGGCAAAGCTCAAATCAATTTTTCTAGTTCCCAAGGATTTGACCTTGGGTGGCTAGCTATAGCTGCTTGAAAACCACTCGGGCAGGTCGCTGGGGGGCAGATATGGATCATATTTGAGTATACAATACGCCAAAATTTGTTTGCATTTAGAGCTTGTAAGATTGTCTGATAGTTGTGGCAGCACATGTTTCTGTTTGAAACAACATGTACTATTATCTTTGTTGTCTCATTCTACTGTTAAACACAAATGTATCTGCATTGTGTAGGTTACACAGTTGTTTAACTTAGCCACTTGTCTTCTAACCTCGGTCTAGTCTCCTGACGTCCAACTACATGCTTTAAAACAGCTTAGCCTATGGAAACCCTATGATATGATTTTCCTATCCCTGTCCCTAAGTAGCAGAAAATTTCCATCCGAGTTATCTTCCAGGTACACATTAATTCTATGACCTTGCCTGCTTCCCATAACATCAGTTCCAAACATGAGTAGCATTGCAAAATGTGAAGTCAAATAAAAAATAACACTTAAAACATTACCACCATTGATAACATGAGTAGTAAAACCTTGGATTCAACCACGAGATCAGGAGTTCAAAGCTCATTGGGGCAGCCTATGTGGGGTATTTATTTTGTTGTTTTTCTGTATGCCCCAAAATCCCTCGACCTTTCTGTGTTCACTGAGTCCTAAACTGGGAATATTACCAGACCCTACAGCGTTGATAGCTTTGTTAATGGGGTCAACCTGCATTGGATAGAAACAATATCCTAAAAATTATGTTCTTCTTATGGGTTTAAGAGGAAAAAAGAAATGACTTATGAGCTGTTGATAGCTTTGTTAATGGTGTCAACCTGCATTGGATAGAAACAATATCCTGAAATTATGTTCTTACGCGTTTAAGAGGAAAAAAGAAAGACTTATGAGCTGTAAGCATCCCAGATAGCCGACCCTAAGGGTTTTTGAACTGCCAACTAATTGGTTGAATCGAAATGTACCATTCAATCGAACCTCTTGGGGATTCTCTAATTCAACTAAGCTAAATAGAAAATTTAGATCAGTTAAAGTTTATAGATATTTGGCCAAAAAACAAAGCGGTGGGAAGAATATTTCTCTGGTGAGAAAGCTTATTTCCCTCTTTCTACTATTGGAGCTTCTGTTAAATGTTTCATATTAACTTTGCAGGGTACGTTTTCATTATGGTCATTCTGATATATTTGACCGAATCTTCCACATAACAAGGGGTGGCATTAGCAAGGCTTCAAAGACAATTAACTTAAACGAGGATATATTTGCAGGTAATCTTTAGTTCTTCAGAATATATCAACTTAGAAATCTATTTTGATGGCTAATAGTGTTGAAATCTTCAGGGATGAATTCAACTCTCCGCTGGGGATATATAACACATCATGAATATATTCAAGTAGGCAAGGGCGTGACTTGGGAATGAATCAAATATCATCATTTGAGGCAAAGGCTGCAAATGGAAATGGAGAGCAGACACTTAGTCGCGATGTTTACCGTCTCAGGCACCAGTTTGACTTTTTAGAATGCTTTCATTCTACTTTACAACAGTTGGATTCTATCTTAGTAGCATGGTAAGTTAATAAAACTAGTCTCATGTTTAAATGTTTTTAGGAGCTTCAATAGATTTATAGTTCACGTCTTCCTGATACCTATTATTTGTTGATTTTCTGCACCAACCAATATTGTACTGTGATAGTCTCTTTGAAACAATATTTTTTCATTCATAAAAAATTAATGTATTGGCACTTATCCAAGGCTATCCTTTTCCAGGTTACAGTGCTAACGGTATATGTGTTTTTGTATGGACGTTTATACTTGGTTATGAGTGGATTAGAAGGAGTTATTCTTGATAATCTGAGCATACATCAAAGCAGGGGCCTCGAAGTGGCTTTGACTTCACAGTCCGTCTTTCAGCTTGGGTTGTTATTTGTTCTTCCAATGGTTATGGAAATTGGCCTGGAAAAAGGTTTCTGCAGTGCACTGAGTGATTTTATGATCATGCAGCTGCAGCTGACTTCTGTATTCTTCACATTTAAACTTGGAACAAAAGTACACTATTTTGGCAGAACAATCTTACATGAAGTTTCTAAATATCGAGCCACTGGTCGTGGATTTGTTGTTTTTCATGCAAAGTTTTCTGAGAACTACAGGCTGTACTCCCGAAGTCACTTTGTGAAAGGACTGGAGCTGGTTATACTATTGGTCTTGTATCAAGTATATGGGCATGCATATTGCAGTTCAAATCTTTACTTGTTTATCACAATCTCTATGTGGTTCCTGGTTGGCTCCTGGTTGTTTGCTCCTTTTGTGTTCAATCCATCTGGTTTTGACTGGCAGAAAACAATTGATGATTGGACAGATTGGAAGAGGTGGATGGGAAATCGTGGTGGTATTGGCATCCCACCCGATAGAAGTTGGGACTCATGGTGGGATGGACAACAAGAACACCTCAAATTCTCAAATATAAGGGGAAGGATTCTTGAGATTATCCTTGCTCTTCGCTTCTTCATTTACCAGTTTGGAATTGTCTACCACCTTCAAATAGCTCATCGCAGCAAGAATATTCTGGTTTCGCTTCTTCATTTACCAGTTTGGAATTGTCTACCACCTTCAAATAGCTCATCGCAGCAAGAATATTCTGGTATAGTTTGTTACCGTCAATAATAAATTTTGCCTCTTGGTCTGCAATACTCTTGGTACATGACATATATTTGCTATATTTATCATATCCTCGAATTTTTTGCAGGTGTATGGACTCTCTTGGCTAGTTCTAGTAACCACTCTTCTAGTTCTAAAGGTATGGAAGCGAAACTCACTTGTACCGAGGGAATGAACTTTTCCCAACATTTTGCTGAGGAAGAGTGGACATTGATTGGTAGTGTTCTTGCAATTTTGTTTCTTCTGTTGCTGTTAGATGGTATTACTGGGAAGACGAAGATTTGGTACCAACATTCAGCTCATGTTGAGGATTCTCAAAGCTCTTCTATTCCTTGTCATCATGTCAGTCATGACCGACTCTTTTGTAGTATGCGGTCTCACCATATAAGATTTATTTGCCTGCATGCTTGCTTTTCTGCCTACTGGGTGGGCCCTTGTACTGGTAAGTTTGAACTTCAACTACTTTTGGTAGTACAAGTATTAAGCCAAATCTATAATCTGGGTTACTCTTTCAACTTATCCAAACACCCAGCCCCCACCTTCCCCCAACCTCTTCTTCAGGATGTTCAAAATTGATCAGCATATTGCAATCCTAAGTGCATGCAATAACACATACTCATCCTCAGCCAGAATTACTTCATTGTACTTGCTGAAATGCTTTTTGGCCGCCCATTTGCAATAACACATACTCATCCTCAGCCAGAATTACTTCATTGTACTTGCTGAAATGCTTTTTGGCCGCCCATTTACTAACTTTATTCACAATCCAACTTCGTTATCTCATGTTTACTTTTATATGTAAGAAAAATTACTGTATGTGAAAAAAAAAAACAAAAAGAAAAATTCACTTTCACATCCTTAAATCCTTCTTCTTTTCAGAAAACCTACATGATTGTTATTTTTCATCACACGCTATCTAATTTAAGACGTCAACTAGGATTGGAGTACATATAACTAATGAATTACAGTGCTGGCTAAATCATATGTCATTTTACTTTTGCCCTTCAAGATTGGGCAAGTTTGCAGGCCATTGTTCGAGGCAATAGGATTCTGGTATTCAATAAAGGAGCTTGCCAGAGCATATGATTACATAATTGGATCGCTACTCTTTGCGGCCATAGCCATTTTATCATGGTTCCCATTCTTATCTGGGTTCCAAACACGCCTGCTCTTCAATCAAGCATTCAGCAGAGGCCTTCAGATTTCTATGATTCTCTCCGGTAGAAAAGATAAGACTGGGACAGCAAAAAGGTGAAGTCAGTGGGAACACCTTTTTTTCGTTTTTTTGTTTTTAACCTTACTGAAGTATACCTATATTGTTTTGTAGTCATCGTGTGTCGGGAGTAATTAATTTTAGAAAATTCAACTTCACTGATTTTCTTTTACATGTTTTTGAAGAAAATTAGAAGCTGCTTTTCTGTCACCAATGATTCTTAAACTGTACCAACCAGTATTGAATATTAATTTGTACATTACTAGCTTAATTATAATTGATAGTGAGTATGAGAAAGGATTATTCTTTATTTTCATTTCTTACATCGATTTGTGGCATTAAAAATCCCCAAATAGCCAAATTTTTGCAAACTTTACGTGTAGTTGCTGCATTTTATAGCCATTTGCATTGCATCCCATGTCTTTTAAAAAAAAAAAAGAAAGAAAGAAAAGATTTTCTCATATCTCATATTTGATGTTGGTAACTTATTTTATTAAGAGAAGATAAGAGAGAAAAAAAAAAAAAAAAAAGAATTATGAGAGTATCTTTGTCCCTTGAAAAAATAGCTAAGTTGAAAGAACTTTGAAATTAAGTGCACTACAAATAGACGATTCACTTAGTGCAAAAAAAATTATGTGCCACACTTAAAAAGGCTAGTGAAAATTCGTTAGAAAAATGAAATGGTAATGTCTTTTGTGCATATACTTTAAAATTTTATTATAGTTTTTTTTTTTTAAAAAAATGATAAGATTACATTATAGCCGAATACAATGTAAAAACACATCAATTCTATTTTCAATCCATCAATTATAACCAATGAATTAAATTATTGTATTTTTACATTGAAGATCCGAATGAAAAGTAATGCAAAGGAGATCCATCTACAAAGCATATCACCAGTTCTCCACCAACGAATGCTTCCTTGGCTCTTCCTATTATACTCCTTCAATTGATTTGATTCTTCCAATAGACATTATGAGATATTTTTATTTAAGATCGGTAGATTATAGCATGAAATCATTCCAGTTTGAACCTCAAACATGTAAGACAGCTACACTATAATACAAAAAGTAAGAGAATTCAACCAAATTAATATAAGTTGTGTTTGAGATTGAAGTACTTAAAAATTATAGTTATAGAAAAAATTTATAATTATAAAATAAAAATTAATAATATTCATAAATAAAGAAATTTAAGTGGACACAATGATCATTATAAATCAAGAGATTTAATTAGAAAAAATCAAGAAATAAATAAATAAACTTCTTCGGGAAAAAAGAGCGTCTTGTAATTCAGTAATTGCGCACTACTCCTTAGCCATGAACCAACATTGTCCTACTTCACCGTGTCAGATAAGATCTCACACCACTTGAAATACAATGGTCACTGATTAAATGGAGAAGAAATATAAAAAGCAAATAAACTGTTGATTTTATTTACAGAAGACATGGTACATCTTTTTTTATTCTCAAGAAAACAAATATCACTGAGCACTTGTGAAAGGTGAAAAACTGGAATATATACATAGAAATAAATAGTTTATGTGCTTAAAATTGTGAGCAAATTTATATTCTAAGAACCTTATTTGGGAGCAGTTTTGGCTTTAGCACCTAAGGCATTGGAGTCTCTTCTCCTATGTCTGTTATCTAGGAATTTTTCTTCTATTAGATTTAACAGGCACAGCTAGTTTTTCTAAACAGCCGGCAAGCAGCCCCTTAAAACTAGATTGTATGATACTGTTCTGAGAGTAATTAACAATGATCGACCAAATCTGAGCGAGGACTATCCAATTCTTCATGAGCAACATGCTTTCAATATGTTCTGAATATCTGGATCATCCCCAGCTTCTTTATCCTGTTTAAGGCAATAAATTTAGATGATATTAGAAAATTAGGAACTAATTGTGATTAAAAAGAATTTGAACATATAAATACCAAAAGAGTTCCCTGCATAATTCCAAATTGTTCTGAATCTTTTGCAACTTTAGGAGACATTTAGACTTGTTTGATTTGGAAAAGGAAAGAAAGAAAAAGAAAGAAGTGAATAAAAGGAAGAACACTTCAATTATTGTGAAGGGTCAAATTGGTCTTCTAGTTTCTATTTCAATATGTGATGATTCATATGATCATACAATAGGAGTCGGAGCTTCAATTTGATTGTAGTTATATGGGATAATAGTGCTGTATGACTCACTAGAACAATAATGGGTTAGATATCACTCTTGTAAAATTTTTAGGTTTTCCTTCTCATCAACTTTTTATCCTACATTAAACCATCACTTCTACAGCACAGTGAGTGGGAACTGGAAAGTACGGAAAACTAACCCTGTGGATGTATGAGATGTTACTTCTACCAGGACCTGCAACTATAATTCCACCTTGCTGCCTGAGAAAAAGCATTTTCAGATGTCAATCAAGACTATATTCAACATATGTAATTGAAAAAAAATAGCCAGGACAAATACTGTGATTAGTTGCAGGATTATGCGATTTATATAACTTCCATCCCTAGATTATGTGATGTATAATTTCGTTAAAATAATTTATAGATCAAATTCTATAGGTGATCACAATCTGATACACAAATTGGAGGTTGCATACATAGTATATTCATGTTAACTTTTTAAATTTACCCATCAAAGTATCGAAAGGCTGCTTCCATGTTTGTGATTACAGTATTCAAGGACTAGATATTCTCAAACGGAACATCTGGAAAGTTGCAGTACTCTTAGATAATTACTAAAATATAGTAGTCAATCAAACTCAAGAGAACTTTTTGAATGCCTATGCTCATTTGATTTGTTCAAGCATGTATCAATATTGATGCAGGCATTTTAAATGCACATTACTCGCAATGAATGCAATAAACAGTCAGAATTCTGTTCTTTGTTAGAGTGCCACCAAAGTTCTGTCAACTATATATTTTTTGAGATCAACAGTTATACAGGTTACGGGTGTAGAAACAAATTTTAGGTCCACTATAAATATAGTTCCATTAAATTTCAACTGACTACTCTTAGAGAGGAGGAGAACTTCTGACTCTGCAGGTAATACATCTAGAGTACTTCAAAAAGATGGGTAGCATACCAGCCACCTCGGGTCACAGTTTCCCTTTCAGATGAAAGCTTCCAGTCTTGTCGATAACCCTCCATGTAGGATTGTATTATCTTAAGGCCCGCCTAAGAAATTATGAAAGCAAATTACTGAGGTCTACAAATTTCAAGGACCTCTAAAAAGCTACCAACAGAATGAACCTGCTACATTCTTCAGAGAGAATGTTCTTACATACTTTGGGAGTAAATGTGGTTAAGAGCCCCGAAACAAAGCTTAATGCCTCATAAGATGAGTGGTTAGGATCTGCATAAACTTCTGAAACAAACAACAAAATTTGTTGTTGGGCTGACAGAAGAAGGAAGCCATTTGGCTGCAAGAATCATAAATTCCATAATCCTATAATAATTATGAGCACTTTGGGTTGTTTTTTTACCTTCTTAGTATGAACCAATGACCGATATATCATATAAATATAAACCACTGATCAAAATTATAGTAATTGCACTACAGTTGTTAAGAAGCATACCTCCTTTGAATTTTGTTTGCTCAGAGAAAGCCCTTGCCTACATCAAATTACAACCAACGGTCATAATAAAGATCAGGCCTTTTTTTTCCCCATCAGGCAAATTTCATCATTTAATGTATTGAAAAAAAAAATGCTGAAATGATTCCAAGGAGTGCAGGAAATTAAAAACCAAATGAGAAAAGTTCAAAATAATAAGATCCAAGACATGCATGTGCACTTTGGTTCTTCCAAGCCAAAAGAGTGTCTTTGGGTATGAGCATATTAGAGAGATGCTGGTTGAATTTTTTTCATACAATGCAAATAAATTCTACTTAGCCTTCTGTGTACTCATGGCCTGAGAAAATAGATTTTTCTTTTATTTGCTGACCTCTTTCAGCATTTTTTTGCATGTTGAGTACATACCTGTTCAATGCTACCAGGTCCAATTAAAACAAGTGCCACTCCAGATGCATCCATCATATCCTGTCATGTATAATATCCATGAGATCAAAACAGTGGTGTTTAAGAGGAAGTATCTTCAGTTATGATTAGCAGGCAAATAACCAAACTAGGAATAAGAAAAATGAAAAATGTCTGTCCTTTGCAGAACTTTTTCCCCAGTTAAGCTACCAAAGCTTAATAATAGTCCATTTGTTGTTCCTACCTTGAAGACAAAGTAAGAACCCATGAGATGCCATCCATCAAAATATCAGAATATCCAAAATCAATATCAAACTCCTAAACTCTTAGAGCTCATATAGGTGGAAATACAAAGTTAACTGTACTATCAAGCTAATAGAGGCAGAAAACAGATAGAACAAGCCCAAACAGCGACAAAAGACAGAGACAAATGCAATTGCAAATAACGTGGGGGACTAGAACAAAAGACTTCTTGTTCAAACTTGGCTATGCATTTCGATGATGGTTCTATTTCTCATTCTTTCTGACTTGCTCCTATGGAGCCAAGTAAAAAATTGAGAAAAATAGTCATTCAAAACTACCGATGAAGGATTCCTTGAGAAGTTAAGGATTAGTAGACATTTTCAGTAATCAAATGGATTCAATCTTGTACATACGTGGGGAAGTACTCTTGGAATCCTGAATATGATGCTACCAATACCAACAATTGTAGCAACATAAATTTTCGTGCACCCGCAAGGGGCCAAACCACCTAAGTAATGAGCACCTTGGGTGAAACACCAGAGATGGAAAAGGTGGGAACTAGCTTTGAAGGTTACAATGAAAAATGCATAACACAAAATAATAAAGAAAAAATGTTCAAAGACCTGAGCTAGATTCCCTCAATTGAGTCAAGCTTCTGCTCTCCTCAGGTATCTCCTTGTAGTGCTCATTTTTTGAACCTGAGAACAGGAAAGATGGAGGTCATAAGGATAAACCGGCGCTAGCCAATAAACCCAATATGACGCTCAAGTCAATTAATGGGTCCACGAAGTTTAGGCAAGCTTTAAAGAAAAGAAATAATGACTAATCATTTTGTTCATGTTTAAAGGAAAAAAAAAAAAGAGTTAAGATTGAATATTCTTTAGGGAGTGTTACGAGAAAGAGAAGTGAAGAAAAATGTTGAACAGTGGTTCAAAAGTTTCTCACAGAGTACCAAGAGAGCCTTTATATATTGACTTGCTCCTCATGTGATTGGTCCATGTCAACTTTTTTTTCTAAAGGTTAAAAGATGCATTTGGCACCTTGCAGAGAAAACGGAATATACTTACGGCATACAACATATTTCCTTCATTTAGACCCACATGTTATCTTATCTATATTATCCTAATCTTATCTCTTAGACATGTATCCAATTTCTATCAATTAATATTTCTTGATAAGACATGTTATAATCTCAGTGATGAGAAAAGAGACAAGAATGTTGGATAATGATAAAGTAGTCACTTTCCAAATGGAGAAGTTGACAAATGTCCTCGGTATTGAGCCAGCATTCATTTGCAAATCTAAACCCACTTTGAAGAACTTGAGAAGTTGACCCAATACACTTCTCCATGTGGCTTGAAGAATGTGAACAGTTGACATAACACACTTCTTCAAGTGGAAACAGATTTCTGAAAAGTTCTGTCCTTAGCCACCATTTGTAATAGCCTAGGCCATACAACCAAGTAATATCCCACATCGCTTGGGAAGGATGTTGCTAGTGGGTTGAGCCACTTCATTTGGATGATTGATTTTCATTTTGATTCTATAGACTATAAATTATGGATGGTTGGAATTAGGTTTATGCCAAACCTTTAGACTTCGTACTTTATTGCTGATACATATATATTTGAGGTATTAGAATAGCAAAGTGGAAGCTTAATATGTTCAGTATAAATCTTTATAAGTTTATGTGGATCATAAGTAATAATGAGGTTTAGATTCTTTCAAGCATAACTAAAAGCGAATTTCGTCTTCGAAATTCTTTTAAAGTGGTAAGATTGTCTTACCCCCAATTGCTTAGGGATATTTTAGTCATTTTTTAATTCAAAGGCATTTTTGTCTCTTCCCAAAGCCCTTAGCTAACCCTAATCCTTCAGTAGATAATGAAAAATGCCATCTTTGTTCTAGCAAGAGTGAGAGACAGCAAAGAGAGGAAGAAGAAGATATTTTGGGGAAAAAAAAAATTATTTACCTTCTACAATCTTTAATAGTCTTCAGGCTTCAAATACCTTCATTTTGATGATTTTCAAGAATGGATCTACACAAATCATCCAAGGAGTGTCAAATGATGTGCAATTTGAAGTAAGTTTCGATTCTTAGCCTTTGATAATTTTTATAGAGGAGCCTGATTAGATAAGGGGAGTGGTAGTAATCTAAGAGTTTACAAGAATTATGCTAACAAAATCTTTCAAATTTGTACTAGTTATTATAGTTGATTTTGAATCTGTAATTTTTATATGTTAAACTAGACATCTTCAAAGATTGTTTTGAAACTTGTTTCACTATAATCGGATAAGAATTCAATTTATTATGATTTTTCAAAATCAAGTCTAAAAATTGGAAATTTTTATGTCAGCAGAGAATATGAATAATGAAATTATTTTAGCATACTAGACTTCTTAAAAGATTATGAAATTTGGAACCATGATTTGTATATATGTCTAGTATATTTATGGAAAGTTTCACGATTTTATGATTAAAGAATAAATTGTTCTGTAATTTTAAAATAAATAAGGTCAAAGCTAAAAACAGTTTGACATATGGTAATAAAATCAATCCTGAGTCCCGACCGGAAGTGTGGAAGTCCGATATCTAAACCTATTACAAAACACCCTGGGGATCCAAGCCTAGTCAAGCGGAGGAAGTGATTATAATATCCCACATCACCCAAGTATGGAAAAAGCTTATCCACACCTTAATTAGCAAGATGCGTTTTAGAGTGGATGGACGTCCTGAGAACAAATCCATAAGGGTCTAGGCCTAAAGAGAACAATATCTTGCCGTCTAGGTCAGGTCAGGTCAGGTCATGACAGTTGCGACCTGATGTGTAGATGAATATGTTATGATGTGATTTCATTTTATTCTATTTCGAATGACCATCACGAGGATGCGAGGTTCTCAAAAGGGAAGTAATATCTCACATTTATAAAGAGTAAGTTCTTGGACTGGTTTATAGGCATAGGCTCTCCTAACTTAATAGACGCATTTTTAGGTGTATAGGCACCATAATAACAAATCTGTGAGGGCCTAGACCCAAAGCGGATAATATTTTACCAAGTCTAAGTTGGGTTGTGATACCATTCTTGTCTCTTTCCTCAACCAATGAGATCACGACAATAAATCTCATTAGCTAATAGAATTTGAACACATGTCCAAGAGATGAGATAAGGATAATTGATAAGGTTGCATATTTACACGTGGGTCTAAGTGAAAGAAACATGTCTTATGCCATAAAAATATTCATTTTTCTCTACAAACAAAAAGTCGAATGGATCTTGGAGAATAAAAAAGGGATATGGACCAATCACAAAATGTTAGCTTAGCACTTTTGGACTTTTAGAATTACTATTCAACATTTGTCCTTCTGGAAGAATTTTCAACCTTAACTCTATTTTGTTTTCTTAAAGAAAAACAAAATAATTTTTCATTATTTTTTTTATTAAAGTTCGCCTAAATTTCATGTACTTAGTTATTGACTTGAGTGTTGAAGCGGGTTTACTAACCGGCACCAATTTCCCCTTCTGATTTTTTTTTCTCATTCTCAGGTCAAAAGGTGATATGGGGAGATTTTTAGGAGAGTGCAGCTTGACTTAATAGAGGTATTCTAACGCCATTTTATCTTTCAATGTATTTTATTGTTATTTTGTGTTATCACAGTTCATTATAACCTTGTCAAAAGGCCAGTTCCCACCTTTACAATCTGTAGTTTTTCACCTTCATCTTGGTGCGCGAAAATTCTTGCATGAACAGAGACTGTATTACAGTTTAGTCTTGACCCAAAAGTATAATCTATTAAGTACTAACCCAAACAATAGTCTTATGCACTCTAACAAACTGTACCTACAGGTCCTACTACTCCCTACAGTGATTCTTAACAAATCAATATTTCTTAATCTTGTAAAAGTCACATCCTGTTAATTCTGATTTAACATTTACGGAACTAACATTTAACAGCAATCCAGAAGCACACTAGATTCCATGACGATTACAATTCACGATTAGTCATTAAAAACATTTAGAGATAAAAACGACAAGTAGTCAACAATTTCTGTAGGAATGAAACGACATGGCGTACAAGTTTTAATAATTACCTTCTTGGTGGCAAGATAATCAGCTCGCTTGCAGCAAAGTACACATCTAACAAACAGGAAACAAAAATTAAACAAAACTATTCTCACTAACAGTAACAGAGTTGTAATTATATATCACCCGAAATGGCGAGCAAATGCGACGACGGCTTTTCGGTCTTTCCACAAATCAGAAATTAGAATTGCGTTTCCTTTTAAATCGTACACTTTCACTGTGTCTAGTAAATTTTTAGTCTCTTCGCTCACAGAAAGAGAAGATTCAGAGACTGCGGAGGCGATGACGTGGCTTGGCCGCCGCGGCGAGAGTTTTAATGTTTGGTTCCAGTGACGTGGTCGCCGGAGTGGTGATTGGTTGGGGATTATAAGTGTCGGGGAGGGATTGGTGAGTCTGTTGAATCGTAGAGTAGTGTCAGGGTAGAGGGCTGTTGAGAGAGAGATCGCCATGGCTTAACGAATTGTGTGTGTGTGCGTACAAAGAAGAATTTGTTTCGCTTACGGGACTTTTAATCGCTTAATTGGTTATGTGGGATGCGACAGGCACGCGTGGCACGCGTTGAAGACGGATGACTAATCGACTAGGCTGTGATTAATTGAAATTGTTAGGAAAATTTACATAATTAACAGCCTCATTTTATATTTTTCACAAATAATTTTTCTTCATTTTTCTTATTATAATTAGTCAAATTCTAATTTTTCAGACAAAGATATCCCTATTTTATCACTGGCCAAAATTCTCATGACGATTCGCTCGAATTGCGGGGCGAGACGATCGGAGACAATAAAGCGTAATCTGTAAGTTTTTTTTAATGAATTGTTGATGGTGCTGCCATCGCGATGGCTGCGATGGTTTGCCATCGCAGTCGTCGATGGCGATCGCACCAAATTCTAAAATCCTAAATTGCGGAATTTGGTGCGATGGTACTGGATTTGATTACAGTAATTTGGTGCGACATGCGGTCCGTCGCACTAGTTTTATCGTGACGGACTACATGTCGCACCAAATTATGAGTTGTAATTTACGAAATTTGGTGCGATGGTGTACTGTCGCATAATTTTGTCTTGACAGTGCTGTCACTGTAATATTTTACGAAATTTTATGATAGATATTTTTTAATTTTAAATTATATAATTGTAATTTAATAATGTTATATTTGTAATAGAAATATAGCGATTCTAAGTATGTACTAGGCATGATCGCGAGATACCTTCTACTGCTCATTTTCTCAGGCGTATTACAAGTATGTGTAAGTTAGATACGATCGTAAAAGCTATTGAGGGTAAGTTAACAAAGCAGCGATTGCAATTATTCAAAAGGATATATTTGGCCATTTCTTGGAGTATCGAAGCTTTCTATTCGATGGCGTTATTATGCATAATTTGTTGTTAAGACAAGTGGCGCGTAATGAGACAGATCGGTTGTGGTTTGAAATTGGTGAGCATTTGATACGACTTATCAATTGGAGAGTGGTGTTTAGTTATGAGACTTTGTTGGGGTGAAGACGAGTGTCATCGAAAATGATAAAAAAGAATCATAGAGTTGCTTATCACGTATTTTGATGGTACATTTTGCAATTTAAATCTCAGTGAGTTCGACGAAAGGTTTGGTAATTTAGACTTGACGCTATGGACGACATTGATGCGATAAAAATTGCACTCTTTTATTTTGCGATGCAGTTTTGCGAGACGAGTTCTAAATGGAAGAAAAGTTCATAGTCGGATAAACTTTTATTGCTTAACGAGGTGGATGACATTGATCACTTTCGAAACCGGTCCATGGGATTCGTTTGTCATGGGAAGCGATATCTGACGGTCTTGACAATGCATTGTATGGTAAAATGGAGAAATTTAAGAAGACTCAGCTTAGAAAAGTCAAATCATAATATTGAAAAGTACAATGTTTACGACTTTACATCCGGAGTTCAGTGACGTTAAAATCGTGCTATATTAAAATTATATTATTCGATAAGTAGTTTGTTAATAGTAAATATTTAATACTTTTTAATATTATCATTTTACTTATTGTAGGCATGGATGTTCGAGAGTTATTGGAGGGTCGCCATCACGATTGGGTCGTGAAACAAAAAAAAGATTCCACGCATTATACAATGGAAGCCCATCGCTTCCTCCAAAATCAACTTCATCTGTTGTGAATTCATTGTTTAATGATAACTCTCGTCTTGTAAGTAATATTACTTTGTGCAATTGTATATTATTGTTTTCATATTAGTAAATAATACTATGATTCTACTAACCTAAAATTTGGGTTGAATTATCGTAGGAAAATGTCCTACAAACCATCGAGTAGAACTACTAAGGAGAAAGCACAAAAATATTGGCAATCTGTAAAGGATTATGTTCCATATATCCCAAGTTGGGTTTGTAATGTGAGTATCTTATAAGTAATGTTACTTTGTAAAGGATTATTTATGTATTTATAAGTAATGTTACTTTATGCAGCATCAACCATCCATCAACGTACCTCCCATTATGGTTGAAGCAGGAGGAGAATCAAAATATCGCAAGTGCTGCTTAGCCCAATCACTGGAGCCGCAAGGTCTCGTGGAGGAGGAGCTTCAACAGAAGACCATTATGAGCAAACACACAAATCCAATAACACATATGATTCAAAGGTTATAAATCATTTATTTTATATATATATATATGTCATTCGAGGTTATATATATTTATTTAAACTTATAATTTTTAAATTCATAATGATCAAGGACAAAGTTTAATAACGATTATATCATTCGACGGATGGACAAGATTGATCGTTCTATATGTGAATTGAAGTCGACCTTTGAGGCGGGCGTAAAGAACACAAAGAATTTAGAGAAGCGGTGGTGGGATTTATTAGTTCAGTATCTTCGAGCGCTCACACGGCCCTTCTCCGACTACACATTCGTGTCACGGTGAGCAAATTTAATATGTCATTAGTGCGTTCTTTTAGCTTTTAATCCGTTATTTATTAAATTTATTTATCCCGACAAGCGGATAGGTACCGGATGATTGTGGAGTGTATCTTGGCGTAGATAATCGGATGATTTCTAGTCCTATGTCATTATATACTTTTTATGGGGATGTCGAGTGGACGAGTGGGCGATTCTTAAGGAGGCGCCACGGATATTAAGTAAGTTTGGCCGTCCGTATAGAAGATCTTATGTTTTCAATAGTCCGTATTTGATTCAGTCATTCAAGCGAGGGAGGAACATCAATCCTCTGCCTACACTCCAACTAGTGGATCGCCGGATCGATGAGCGAGCAGTGTAGATATAAATCCACTTCGAGGATTACAAGATCCATGTGTATGCAATGAGTTCGACGAGTGGTTTCTTTGGTAACATTACAATGGATCGTTTAGTCCCATACTCCCACTCGTTTCTTCGAATACTTTTAGGTCATACTTCACTAGGATGGCTAGGTGACGAGGTAATTTTTTAAACATCAAACCATTGGTTGTGTTTGTGTAGTAGGATTGTTTTCTAAATTGACCCGATGGTTTGCTATTCTTATTTCTTATGTACAGACATATTCATGAGTATTTTCAGCTTGATCGGTGAGAATAGCAGCGATATCAAATACATCGTCTCGATGGGTCAGCGATATAGGCACATATTTTTTGAGTACGGTGGTTTCTTGAATATATATTCGTTGTTTTTAAAATTATATGTTGTGTATTTACGAATTCTTGTATATATGATATTGCAGGTGTTCCTTAAGCAATTATGGAACAACGAAATTGTACTGATCGAAACATTACAATATAGTGATAATTTTAATAGCTATATTCAGTAGGCGGGAGTTTATAATGTCAAAGCGGTGACGGATGTGGATATGGTATGTGAATATAAAATTTTTATTTTTTCTTGTGTTAATTTGGGTGTAAGAAATCTTGAAAAGAACAATATTTTTATGTGTAGGTTTTCATTCCGATTAACCTTGGTGGGGATCATTGGGTACTAGTCGGAGTAGACTTTCGTAACAACAAAGTATGGATTTATGACTCATTGCTTACATTCGCGACAATAAAGCGTACAAGGATCAATTTAGGGCATTCGAAGTCATATTCCCTCGATGGCTAGACCATGTTGGATTCTACGATGATTCGACATGACCTACTGACGTCTTGAATCTTGGAAAGTCGTTGCGAGTTAAAGGTGTCCCATAACAAGAGCACTGGTAGTGGTGATTGTGGTGTTTTTATTGATGTTTACTATGTATTTAATGTTTGGACTTAGGCTCGATTTCAACAGCGATCATGGGATGTATTTTAGGAAAAGATTGTTTGTAGACATATTTAATGGTGATATTATGTTATAAAGTATTGTATTCAATATAAAAATTAACATTGAATAAATTGTTTTACCAATATATATATTATGCAATATAAAAAAAAATTAAATCGTCGATACTAATATTACTTGGAAGAATGCAACTAATTTTAGTTTGATACTGATAGGATTTTTACATCGTTTACGGTTATGCCCGATTCGTTGCACTGCCACATTTCACGATTTTTCGATTTACATCCTCACCGTGAGAGGGTATTCTTAGCTCTTTCTGACGGCCAGGATGGTGGTGCTTCAATCGGTGGATAAACTTGCATCTCTTGAATTTCATCGGCACTTCCCGATCGATTACGTCACTAGCTGGCTCCATTTGGTTGTGCATAAGCCTTTACCAATGATTTCTTGGTGAAAATTGAGAACAAAGGCTTATGTAATCCACTCGGACGATTAAACAAGCGACAATTGCATCTTGTATGACTAGTGATCTAAATTGAATACTCTACATGTGCAAGTTTTTTTTCTATGTCAACTAATCCTCCATTCACACCACCACCCAAAACATGGAATCGATGTGGAGACACGGGACAAACCATCATCATTTCGGCCTGAGATCCCTCTCGCGACTATTTCATCTGCCTGAGTTGTTAGCCAGAGTACTCATCGATTCGACCACAAGTTTTCTATTATAAAACCATTGCATTGTTTTCCTAAAATAATTAATAAGATGAGTAATCGGAAATTTTGCGGTTCCCTCATAAAAGAGCTCACGCTTTCGCGATGTTCATGGTAAGAATACTATATCTCCTGCCTTGAACTCGGACCTTGCCCAATTACATATCCCGCATTATTCTCCAAGTAATCAGTTGCACTTGAATGGAGCATCCACAGAGCCTCAAGTTGTTTTCTAAATTCTTCGTGCCCATATGCTTTTGCGGCTTTTATAAAGATAGGCTCGAAATCATCCCAAACGATTCGGGACATCTTGAATTTTGCTTTGATATTACCTTTCACATGGTAAAAACAAATGCCATGAGCAGCGTAACGTGAATACTTTAAGAGCGGCTCTCTTGATGGAAGTGCATCGATTGGAGATAAATACTAAGTCCGGCATATCACCAATCACTCCATGTAACTTCATCATAAACCATTCCCAAGCATCATTATTCTACGAATCCAAAACTCCAATGTCTAACGGATACAATTGATTGTTTCCATCTAAGCGAGTTGCAACAAACATACTTCCCGATATAGACCCTTTAGATGAGTACCATCTACCACGATCACCGGTCTAATATATTGTTTAAAACCCTTGATGGAAGATCCAAGAGCTACAAAGTAGTATAAGAAATTACCATCGCATCCCGTTCGAGATGAGTAAGCTGTACCCTCATTTGCGACCTTGAAACATGAGAATATTTGGGTAGTAAGTTATATGACTTTGTAGGATTTCCTCGAATAATTTCCGGACCAACTTCTACGGCCCGATATGCTTGCGATATGTTAGCTGGACACCATATTCTGCTTGCATGTCAACTCACGATATCATTTGGGGTGTATATCCTTTTTCCTGAATATATTTTTCAGCAATAATATGACCAACAACCTCGCTCCTTACTTGGTGACGGCAGTCGAATAATATCTCATTATAACATGTATGTACATTATCAATTCTCGAACTACCCAATAAACATTTTGCTCGTTCGAAGGTCTCGTTGCTCGAATCGCCATTTACATGATTCAGAAGAACGATGGGCCTCAAAGCGTGTAGTTGTGGACCTTGCAATCTTAAAATCAAACTTATTCAGAAGGGCTAATTTGCGCAACTCAATATTAACTCATTCTTCTTAGAGAACAACTTACCCACACTAATATCATCCAATTACAACTTGTAATAAAGTGCGGAGCAAGTAAGTTTGATGGCATAAGCTGGAGTAAGACTTATAAGAGGGTCAACAACTGTCATCATCGAACGGTTCATTGGAGCAGTAGATCGACTGTTCCTACTATTAGCAGCAACATCCTGACGCTCATTCTCATTGTTAGAAGGAATATCAATAACATCAACACCCCTATCATGAACACGAACATCATCTGCTTCTGTATTGCCCATGTTATTAATAGGTTCACCATTTTCACAAAAATGTTGCTCTAAAGATGTTTCTACTGGTAATATCTCTTCTCTAACATTAGGCAATGCAATACCATTATCATCAATAGTGTCATTATTGTCGTGAATTGGAGAGTAATATTACTGCTAACGATGTTGTCCTTAGTAACGCCTCTTCTTCAACATCTAGGGCTGATTCTACAAGTGCCTCAACATCTTCGACATCTTGGGTTGGAACTCTAGGAGATTTGGTAACAAATATAGGAATACATCCAATGTTGACCACATCAGAGGCTAAATGTAATACAACCTTCACCATTTCGTCATTACATATGTCCATGGGTAGTGAACATGCACGATGGGTTGTGTTATTAGACTTCAATGTTGTCTTCAACGTGATATTATATTCATTAGGATTTATCTGTAAAACCTCGTATATTCTTGATAAAAACTAAACAAACAAACAATTTTTTCCAACAAAAATGTTGTATTCTTAGCATTCACATAATCCATCAAACCATCTGCAGATGTCTCCCACCAACCATTATAATAGAGTTCAAGTACAACTAAGTCCATTAATCCCGACATGATTGAAGAAAATAATTTTATTATACTATTAAAAACATAATCGGTAAAAATTAAAATATATTAAAAGTAATAAGTGTTCGAGCATGTTAGCTCTACTTGTCTCACTATAGTGCGATCTGTATTGGTGCAATAGGCAACTCGTCGCACCAAGCTTGGTGCAACAGGCAACTGTCGCACCAAGCTTGGTGCGACAGTGCAACTGTCTCACTAAGCTTGGTGCGACGGTGCACATCTCGCTAGACGGTGAGACAGGTTGCTGTTGCACCAATCTAGCTATGCCAAGCTTCAGTGCGACGGTGCCTGTCTCACCAAGTTTGGTGTAACAGTGCTGTCTCACTAAGCTTAGTGCGACGGTGCCTGTCTCACTAATTGTCACCAAAATATAAACCATAGCTGCATAAGCGATACATCACATAAATTCATAACACTTATATAAATATTTAATACAATTATATTACCTTACACGCGGTGAGGTAAACAAGCGTGTCTTGGCTACGATCTTGATTATTGAGCGGTGTTTGCGGTTTGTAGGAGCGGTGTTTTGATTGGCTAGGGAACGGTGTTGCAGTTTGCAGGAACGGTGTTTTAAATTTATATTTCTGGAATAAAAATTAAATATGCATGGTAATTAAAGAAATATAAGTTTTGATTGGTTATATTTGATAGAATATAAAGTGAATGGTTATTTGTGAAAAATACAAAATGAAGTTTGGTTATTTATGTAAATTTCCCAAATTGCTATCGAAGCCCATTAATTTTTTTTTTAATAAGAAATTGAGGGAGGTTGGAATTATTTTTAAAATTTTATAATTTTTTTTAGAAATTATTTTATCTTATAATAAATTTTAAAAATTTAGAAAGTGATAATTTTAAAAATTTAATTTTGAGAATTATTTTTATATTTAATATAATTTTATATATATCCTCATATATATTATAAAAATTTAAAATTATCTTTATTAATTAACTTTAAAGAAATTATTATTATTACTAATTATATTGAAATAAAAAAATAAAAAATAAAATAAAATTTATAATATAAAATATTTATTTTACTTCATAGCTGATTATTTCTATAATACAGCTAATTATTTTAAAAGTTGCGGCATTACTAAATTAAGCTTTAAAAATAAATTAATAAAGAAGATGTGAAAGCATATAGTGAACTAGTTGTCCACTCAATAAACAAAGACTAGCATTATTTGTGTTATACAAAAATAAACTCAATTACCCCAGTACAAGATTAAAATTAGTGATAATTCCTTATCTCAAAATCCTATCTCAATTTAGATGTAAGAAAAAAAAAAAGATGAATTTTAAAACCCCTTTAGAAGCTGAAGCCTAAAGTGAAGCAAGAAAACAAACTCTATCTCATAATTGTTTAGCATTATCTACACATTTCCCTTAGAAAATTTGAACATTTCTTTCCTTTTATATTACCAAAAAGAGTACAAGATTTTTAGCCTTTATTCCTCTACAAAAAGTAAAAGAATTATCCATAAGAAGCGAATCAAAAGAACCTAAAATGATTCACAAGAAATTAACATTAAAAAAAATATGATTTAAAATTTCTGCACTTCTCTTACACATCACACTCATAGAAGGAGACAGACAAAAATTAGCAAACTTTCTTTGCATCACTTCTCCAAAAGAAGACTTAATTGACTTAATTTTCCTTGTGCAAAGGCCTACAAAATTACTTGAACCTTCAAGGGATGCTAGGCTTCCAAATCATTTTAAAGGTGTAAAAACTCTCTAGTAGAGTCATCATTGCACCGCTTCTCAAAATATGACTTGCAAGTCTATTGGCTCCAATGTATCAATAGTGATATTTTCAATACTCAACATTAGCATTGCAAGTTCTTCAACCCGTCAATCATTCAAATTTCTTTTAAAATCAAACTTCCAATTCCAATTCATTATGGATAGAGAGAAAGTCATGCTAGAAAAAATCAAAATATTCCTAGAAAGACATAACTTGTACAAGTGGAGAATTTCTCACACAACAAACCTTCATCCCTCTATTTATCCTCCCAAAACGAATAGCCTTCCCATTACCCACATCTAAGGTAATAAAACTAAGAAAAGTAGGGTATTCTTTATATATAGCTTTCTAGAGGCTTCTATTGACCATTCTTAACTATGCTTGCATCCCATTCATTTGGATGAATTCTATACTTACTTGAGCTGAATGAGAAGAAACACTCATGTCCGATTTTGATGGGGGATAGGGTCCTATCCCAATTTTTCTTTCTTTGGGCCTATAGCGAAAAAACCGAATTTTTATGATTATGTGGTTCATTCGAATATGAAATACAATCTTAGAAATACAGACATCTCACTTTTTAACTACCCAATGTTTCGATAAATTTCTTTATCGAGAAATTTCTACTAGAAGCGATTGCTATCTCGGGAACAATTAGCCGATCTTTGCGAGATAACCGAGTGCCAAAGAGAGGTCCTCTCAAGGAAAACCTCCAAAGCCATTTTACTGAGAGAAGTCTATTTTTCTTTTCTATATTGCTAATTCTTAAATTGCCTCTAATTTTAGGCCTTGCAACCTTATTCCTCTTTATAAAATGAGATCCATTGCCATTAACTTCCATAAAAGTCTATTATCATGTACTTAATTCTTTTCGCAATTCCAAACAAAAATTTGAAAAGAGAAAGAAAATAAGTAGGAATGGCTGACAATATGGAGTGGATTAGAATAAGTCTTCCACCTTTGGAAAGATAGGATTTTTCCATCCTCCAAGTTTCTTTTTAATTTTTTTCAATCACTAGGTCTCAAAAACTTTGTATAGTGGGACCCCATCCTTGACCAAGCTGAAAGATAGGCCTCTTTCAATCCTTTGATATTGACCGATTGAAAGAGGTTGGAACGATTCTTATGTACTCTTCCCATGAAAGCACAACAATAAGTTAAATAACTCCTACTTGAGTTCTAAGATTATTAAGTAAAGGTAACTCCGATTACTTCAAAGGCTAACTTCCACAATAAGCCCAAAATTATTTGATAAGATTTTAACTTTATCCTCAACTAAATTAACTCCCACTATTATACTTCTGGTCATATTGACTTTAAGGCCGAAAATCAAATTGAAGTTGTCCATAGCTTTTAAAAGATTTGTAATTTTTGTTCATTACCTTCGAAAAGAAAATAATATCTTATGCAAAGTGAAGATGAGAGAACCAATCTTGTCTTTGCCAACTAATATGCCTTTAACTAACTTGGCTTAAACAGCTTTAGTCATCAATCTGCTCAAACCATCAACCATTAAGAGTAAAAATAAATGGAAAGAGTATCTCCTATCTAATTCCTTTAGACGCACCAAACTTTCCTTTAGGCCTTTCATTTATGAAGATTGAAAAGTTTACTAATTATAGGCAGCCTTTTATCAATTACCTTCACTTGCATCTAAACCCTTTTGCTTGAAAATAAGATTAACAAAATTCCAATCTAAGTGATCCTAAGTTTTCTCAAAATCAATTTTGATAACCATCCACTCTTTTTTCTTCTTCCTACAATCTTCCACAACTTTGTTAGTATCCAAAACAACATAAAAAATCTATCACCTTTTAACAATCGATGACTGATATGAAAATATAATTTTGGATAACACATCTTTCAATCTCAAAGAGAGAACTTTAGTTATTATCTTGTACAGACTTGTCACTAAACTAATAAGTCAAAAATCAGAGATCTTGATAAAATCTTTCTTCTTGGGGAATAGGTAGATGAAATTAACATTGATGATTTTATTGATAACCCTTTTGTCATAAAAATCATCAAAAGTTTTCTTCACATCTTCTTTGATTGTATCTCAACAACTCAGAAAAAAAGCCAAGGAAAACCCATTTGGACCGAAGCCTTATCTAAGTAGCATTCAAACACTGTCTTCTTAATTTAATCTTCATCAAATCTTCTCTCCAACTGCTCACTTATTTTTCTTTAATAGGAACCCAATTTAGCCCTTTAATTTGAAACTCCTCTATTCGAGTATAAAATAAGAAAGTATATGATTATTTCAACTTCTATGCCAGTATCATTTTTTATAACGTTTTCTTCCCAAGATTCCAACTTGTTCATCAAATTTCTATTTTTTCTTCCTTTTACAACGCTATGGAACATTCTAGTATTATTAACCCCTTAGCCCATAATGCCTTGGATTTTTGTCTCCATGTAACAACTTCTTGAAATAACAATTCCGCTAGATTAATTTTGGCTTGACATCTCTCATTAGAAAGGCTAATGTTCATCAATCCCTCTTCTTCTAATCTATCAATCTCTTGAGTTTTTCTCTCAAATCTAGCCTTCTCCTCCTTTAAATTCCCAAAGACTTTTTAGTCCATCTTTTTAGCCTACTCTTGGTTTTGCTTAACTTTCTCGTTAATTTGTACCCTTTGAATCTTTCAAACTACTCTTTACCCCACTATTCCTCAATATTGTTTTTAAATTGATGATGATGCAGCCATATATTCTCAAATTTAAATAACATAAGTCCCCACTTCACATCATGGGGTCAAGGATAATTGGACAATGATCAAATGTAACTCTTGGCAAAGTAGACTATTTAACACAACCAACCATTTCCTCCTACTCAGGCAAAAACAAAAATCTATCTAATCTACAGTAAAAGAGATAAAAGCAAAGATTAAACCATGTAAAATTAGCACCAAATAGCTCTATATCCTTCAAACCAGATTCGCAAATCAACATATTAAAATCTTTTACGCTTTTAGAAAAACTACCTCTCTAGATTGTTCTAAAAGAATACTGACCACATTTAAGTCTCCCCAACGAACCAACTCCAGCCACAAAATCAATACAAACCAGCCAGTTCTTAAAAAATTTTCCTAACTTTAAGATTATTAAGACTATAGATCTCAGAAAGCCTTTGCTTTGTGAATTTTATGGACACTAAAATTTTTCATATAAGAGATTCTTCAACTTTGATTACCCTTACATTCTAAGCCACAATGATTCCACCATCCTTTCCAGACAAAGGAAGATAGACCCAATCTATAAATGTAACTGCTCACAACGATTCTATCACCCTCTTGGCAATCTCTTCTCTGTTTGTTTCTTGTAAAATTATAACTTTTACAACTGCATTCCCAATAAACAATCCACTCCTGACTTTTATTTTTTCTTTTTTTGACACCAGAACCAGGTCCATTTCAGCCAAAAGCTCCCTTAAACTTTCTTTATTTTCTTGTTCTTGACATGATATTATCCTTAAAATACTAATTACAATTTAAAGGGGGGTTGAATTGATATTCTAAAAATTGAATAATTAAAAGCTAATGCAATCTTAATAAGGCAAATAAATTTAAAATACTTAAATTTAAAACGCAGTAAATATAAAAAAATAAGATATAGAGAAATGAAAATACAAGATTTTTGCATGGCTTAGCTAATCTTACCTACGTAAATGCTTCCAAACTTATCGAGTTTGAAGATTTTACTAAGAAAGCCTCCAAGATTTCAACAATGCTTATAATTAACTTCCGAAGTGTTAATCAACTTTTATAACAAGAGATTATCCACAATCTCTTAATCTAAGTGTTTCCCAACACTTACAATCACTCAACTATGATTTTACAATAAGGATTATAAAAGATTTTCCTCACACAATGTGTTTGATTACAAATGAAATATGATTGAGTCTTTTATAACAAGTTGAAAATAAGTTTGATTTAATAAAATTATAACAAAATTTCCTAAAGTGTGATTTAATAAAATTATAACAAGTTTAAAACTCAAGAAGGATTGTATACTTAGTATCAAGCTCAATAATAATTGTTGAATCTTTTTCTTATTTAAATATGATTAAGTCTTTTATAGTTAGAGCAGAAAACTAGGCGTTATTAATTTTTCGCTCATAATCGGTTTCAGGTTTACAATAACCAGACTTAGCCATTTAATGTTACTGATTAGAGCTTCCACTTGACTTTTCAAATATTCGGTTTTCAATCTATGAATATCTAGTCTCATTGTTTGAGTATAAAAGCTTACTTTTGTAACAAGTTTCTAATTTAGCTTAAACAAAAGTCGTTTGATTCCAACGAGCAATTTCTTATAGTCGGTTTTCAAGTTAGCTTAGCGAAACCCGTTTAGTTCCGGAAACACATTTCTTGTAATCGGTTTCTAAGTTAGCTTAAGTAGGATTTTTGGTAAAATATTTAACTTCTTACGAAAAATTCATTTTTCCGTAATTATGAAATCACATCCTTTTTGTGAATAAAAATTTTGGGAAAATATTAATCATTTCATTGTTATTAAAGCATAATTAATGAAATTAATTTGTAATTTGTTATCATCAAAATCAACATGTTATATAGCCATATAAGTTAACATCCATTCCTTTCCTGTAAACTTACTTGAACTGACTAATTTGCCTTTCCCTTTTCTTTGGTACTTTATAACATTTGACCCAGTGTTCTGGCCTTCATGTTTTTCTTCTTCCTCTGTTACCAGCCTTCACAACCGTAAACCTTTACCTTGCACTGATTTCTGCCTCTGATTAGTCTCACAACCACTAATACAATAGAAATCATCTTGAATTGATCAATATATTTCAGCTCTAATTTTTGCAATGAACATCTCAGAGATTCAACTTCAACCTTATTAGAATTCTTACATTACAAGTTAGATTTTGAGACCTTCACAATCTTGCTTTTCATGTGAGGCTTAATCGGTTGGAAAAAAGAGTTATGGTTCGTGTTAATGGCATCAAAGTTGTTCATTTTAAAAGGCCCAATGGATTTTTGTAAAAAACTAATTTTTCCTTAAGTAAATCCTTGAAGGACCTACCTCTCCATTATAAACTTGTGCTTTGAGCCTTTCTGGGCTTTTATTCAGGCCCAAGTTTTAAATATTTGGTATGAGAATGGATTTGGAAGGATTTTTAGAATTTCGAAACCTTGTAAGCCGGTTGCTGCATTTAATTCCTCTGCAACTTTTCATTCATAGACCTATTCCTTGTGCACAGGTGTTGCTTGAACCACTAATTGGTAGCTTGCTACTATTCTTATTTAACTTTTCTTTGCTGCCACCAGTCCTTTTTTTACCGCCCGCTTCATCTTCAACTTGGTTGACGATGGACAAAACATTTGTGCTGTCATCACCTGTAGAATCTTCTATTATTACTCTGATGGGTGGTACAATTATTCACTTTTTTCCACAATTGTAACAACTACTGGAATAAAACAAGAGCTCATTCTTTCCACTTTAATTTTTGCTTCATGCAGATTGTGCATGCCAAGTGCTCTTTGATGAATTTCTGTCGGCCCTCCACAACAATCTCTTATTGTTTTCAAAATTTCCTTCCACAAGTGAAAGACAATTGTGAAGTTATTTATCGTATAAATTACACTCTTATAAAAATATGTAAAAAATTATAACATATATGAAACTCCTATGTATTTTTATAAGGAATGTAAGCTATATAAAAAATAACTTAGTAAGACCTTAAGTGAAATAGTAACCCACTAAGCCTAACTTATTCTCTTTTGAAAGTCAATCATTCTCTTCTTTTATTAATAGGTAGATATTGTAACATTTCAACCCCAACTTTAATAAACCGAATTTCACTACAACTCATAAAAATGTTAATCTCTTTGTAATTAATTACAACTCAAGTCCTAATATAACATTAAACTATATCGAAAAAATTTAAAATTTTATCAAACCATCTACAATCTTCAATTACAAATTTTTCTCTTCACTCAAAATGAATCCATCATGATTTTTGAGAACAGATTCATAATAGACTATAATGAATATAAAATTCAATAAGTAAATTAATTTTTTATATATCAAAATATATACATACTTATATATAATGCAAATGAATGATATGACATGGTCTTTTAAAAATATTGTAAAACAAATTCATAAAAATCTCATTTTGTCACTTTCAAAATTTTATATTTTCTTGTAATAAAATATATATCCTATAATGTGATCTTTATACTATGAGTGGCATTTCGTGGCAGGCTCTCGAAAGGTGACCCTCACATAGTCTCAAAAAATGACTCCCACACAACTTCAAGAGGTGGCCCCCAATGCTAAAATTCAATTTCTCATTTTATTAAAATATAATGCATGTTCATACTTATATTAATGGATTATCACACACATATATATTCATGTACGTAATCACGCTCATCATATAACAACACATTACATAAATATATGAGTAGGAACATATAAACCAATATCCATGCATATTAAAAATAAGATTTTCAAACATGTCACATATCCTGTAGTCCACCTGAATGTTATCACTTAATCTGCACATGCCCATAAACCCATATTCTCTGCTTCCTTAGGGTTATGGTTGATAAAGACAGCTTCATCATCATGAAATGACGTCAATTTTTTAATTACTTCCGATTCACCATTGGAATTTTACCTCTTGCAAACCATTACTCTGTCCCACTAACCAAACTCCACATATTCTGCATCGGACTGTTGATGCCCAATTTTCCTTTCTAGTCATTTTAACCTCTCAAACACCACCCGCCCGTTGCTTTTCTCCCCATTAACCGAACTCCATAAATTATCTACCATTTTTTCCATCCTTCTCAGTCCTTACCTTTCGAAATAATAATTTTTGTACACCATTTTCTCCCCATTCTTATTTATATTGATTATAAAGCCTCGTCTATTTTCATGCCTCTCAATTCACACTGGAACTTACATAGAATGATCTCTGAAAATCCTAAAAAAAGTTTTGTTTGATTTGGCATGAATGACCTCTAATAAATTTTCTCCTAGCCACATTGCACATTCCACCTCCACCGAGAAAGAGTAATTTCTAAATATGCTCTTTTCAGTTATCTTGATACTCCTCCGTCGATATTTTTCTTCCATCTCCAATACGAAAAGCTTATGTTCTATCTTAAAATGTCTGATACACTTTGATGATGACGACTAATGGATTCCCCTCGCATAGGTTTATTTGCAAAATGCATATATCAGTGATTCCAATAAGCAGGTCCAAAAAGAAAGAGATCCAGTTTTCAACATAATAAAAAATAGGGAGTAGTCTAAAACAATGTTAAAAGATGAATCTTCTTACAGTAACCCAGTAATCCACATTTGAAATTTCAAGGATTCATTAAAAGCCCATGAATTTCTAATAAATTAAAAAATAATAATAATTTAAGGGTGAAGTAATAATTGATAACACAAAATGCAATCTTAAATCACGCTCGTAGAGCAAACTTTGAGTAAAAATGATTAATTTATAATGTGTTTACCCATTTAAAATAGAAATGAAAATAAAGGAATGAGATTTTATTAACTTGCTTACTTATAAAACGAAGAAGGGAATGGGAATGAATTAGCTTGGGCCTACATGAAATTAGAAATCATTACTGGAGTTCTAAATCCCAAGAGTTAGGATTCAGAAACAATTCAAAAGAATTTTGAAAATACCCATCTAAATTTCTTATTTATCCTAATTAAATCACAAAGTAAATGATTCAAACGAAAATCATCAAAATCGAAGCAGCACTAACACCATAATATGCAATCAACAACGCAGAACATGTCATCATCGATTATGCAGCCGTTGACGATCGGTCATCAATCTTGAGTTAAAGCAGCAACACCCACCATCGCCAGTAGTGCAGCCGCGGATACATAGCCTGCCGATCTCGCGCAGCAATAGTAACACCTTGTAAACATGATCGCCAATAGTCGATTTTGCATGGAAGAAGCAGCAGCACCTTGCAAAAATTATGATGGTGATGATTATTATTGTAATTATTGTTATATTGTTTGTCATGGTTATTATAATTATTATTTAATAATATCAATAATATTATATTATATAATAATATTATTATTACAATAATAAATTGAAGATATTTTAATAATTCGTAATAATTTATTTTGATTTTGAGGTAAAGAAAATACATTAACAAAAATACAGTTTATTCTAATTTTTATTTTTATTATTTAAGTAAAAAATTATTTTGATTCTATTTTTATTATAAATCTAGTTAATTCTAATTCCAACTATTTCAATTATGAATTAATAAACACATTATTAAGTTAATATTTTTTAATTGTCACGATTTAATACATGGAATTCATTATTTTGTCTGGATTTTGGTTAAAAATAATAAGTGCCTTTGATTTTTGTTTTTTTTTAAATTTTGACGAATATTTGTTCAACTTCTTAAATACTTGAATGTGGATCAACAGATGAAAATATATGAAAAAGATTAGTTCACCCTTGATCAATATAATAGTGATAAGTATAATCTCGAAATAAATTTAGAAATTAGAGGAATTTATTCCAAAGATCAGAGATTCTATCTATAAGGCTGTAATATATACCATTAGTGGGGATTGAATCCAATGGGATATATCTAAGATATACACAACTACATAATCAAAGTTAAAGAGGGAATAAGACAAGTTTATTTGAAAAATTTAACCAATTTGAGCTGACATTTTGTCTGAAAGAAAAATACATTTTCAAGTCGTCGAATTGAATGATAAAATTGTCTATTTGTTTTATTATTTTCAAATTAGAACAGCTACTCCTCCCAAAACTTATTCTTCAACCCAAAATTGTCATAGCAAATACTTAGGGAAAATTTACACAAATAACCTTTCTCGTTTTGTATTTTTCACTAATAACTTTTCTATATTTTTCCTATCGTAATTAGCTAATCAAAACTTACATTTCCTTAATTACCCTCATATTTAATTTTTATTACTGAACTATAAAACATCGTTCACTGTAGCTGCCAACTTGTTCACTAGCCACTCATAGTTCTTGCAAACTACGAAGGCCAGATAATTGAAGATCGGAGCTTTTTACCTAGCTGCGTGTAAGGTAATATAATTGTATTAAATATTTATATAAGTGTTATGAATTTATGTCTTTGTATCGTTTGTGAGCTAGGGTTTATATTTTGTATTTTGTGAGCTAGGGTTTGGTGAGACAAGTAGCTTTGTCATGCAGTTGCACTGTATACTTATTACTTTTAATATATTTTATTTTTAGTAATTATATTTTTAACGATTATAATTAAATTATTTTCTTCGATCATATCGGGATTAATGGACTTAGTTGTACTTGAACTACTGTTATAATGGTTGGTGGGAGACATTGGCGGATGGTCGGATGGATTATGTGAATGCTAAGAATACAGACATTTTTGGTTGGAAAAGATTGTTTGTTTGTTCGGTTTTTATCAAGAATATCACGAGGTTTCTGAGATAAATCCTAATGAATATATATCATGTTGAAGACAACATTGAAGTCTAATAACCATGACCTATCATGCATGTTCACTTACCCATGGACATATGTAATGACGAAATGGTGAAGGTTGTATTACATTTAGCCTACGATGTGGCCAACATTGGATGTATTCTATATTTGTTACCACATCTCCTAGAGTTCCAACCCAAGATGTTGAAGATGTTGAGGCACTTGTAGAATCGGTCTACGTCCCGAATGTTGAAGAAGAGGTATTACGAAGACAACATCGTTGCGGCGATATTACTCTCAGGTCCACGACAATAATGACACTTATTGATGATAATGGTATTGCATTGCACGATGTTAGAGAAGAGATGTTACCGGTAGAAACATCTTTAGAGGCAATATGGTGAACTATTAATAACATGGGCAATCCGGAAGCGAGATGATGTTCGTGTTAATGATAGGGGTGTTGATCTTATTGATATTCCTTCAACAATGAGAGCAGGCGTGAGGATGATATTGCTGCTAATAGTCGGAACGATCGATCTCTTGCTCCAATGGACCGTTCGATGATGACGGTTGTTGACCCTCTTATAAGTCTTGCTCGGTTATGCCATCGAACTTGATTGCTCCGGACTTTATTAGAAGTTGTAGTTGGGATGATATTAGTGTGGGTAAGTTGTTATCTAAGAAGAATGAGTTAATATTGGAGCTACATAAATTTGCCCTTGGAATAAGTTTGATTTTAAGATTGCAAGGTCTCGACTACTACGTTTTGAGGCCTCTTGTTCTTGGAATCATGTAAATGGCGTATTCGAACAGCGAGACCTTGAATGAGGAAAATGTTTATTGGGTAGTTCGGAGAATTGATAATGTACATACATGTCATAATGAGGTATTATCGGACGGTAGTCACCAAGTAAAGAGAAGGGTTGTTGGTCGTATTATTGCTGAAAAATATATTCGAGGAAAAAGGATATACACATCAAATGATATCGGAGTAGACATGCGGCGAGGAATATGGTGTCCGGTTAACATATCGGCAAGCATATCGGGCGAGAGAAGTTGGTCTAGAAATTATTAGAGGAATCCTGCGAGTCGTATAACTTACTACCCAAATATTCTCATGTTTTGAAGGCATGAATGAAGGTACGATTACTCACCTTGAGCGAGATGCGGATGGTAATTTCTTATACTACTTTGTAGCTCTTGGATTTTCCATCAAGGGTTTTAAGCGATTATATTAGACCGGTGATTGCGGTAGATGGTACTCATCTAAAGGGTCTATATCGGGGAAGTATGTTTGTTGCAACTGCTTAGATGGAAACAATCAATTGTATCCAGATTAGCCATTGGAGTTTTGGATTAGGAGAATAATGATGCTTGGGAATGGTTTATGATGAAGTTACATGGAGTGATTGGTGATATGCGGACCTAGTATTTATCTCCGATCGATGCACTTATCGAGAAGCCGTTCTTAAAGTATTAGTTATCTTGCTCATGGCATTTGTTTTTACCATGTGAAGGGTAATATCAAAGCAAAATTCAAGATGTCCGAGTTGTTTGGGATGATTTCGAGCCGATCTTTATAAAAGCCGCTAAAAGCATGTGGGCACGAAGAATTTAGAAAACAACTTGAGGCTACTGTGGATGCTCCGTTCCGGTCACGGTGATTACTTAGAGAATAATGTGGGGATATGTAATTGGGCAAGGTGCGAGTTCGAGGCGGGAGATATAGTATTCTTACCACGAACATCGCGGAAGCGTGAACTCTTTTATGAGAGAGCCAGCGAAAATTTCCGATTACTCATCTTATTGATCATTTAGGAAAACAATGCGATGATGGTTTTATGATAGAAAACTTGTGGTCTGAATCAATGAGTACTTGGCTAACAACTTGGGTGGATGAAATAGTGGTGAGAGGAGATCTCGGGCAGAAATGATGATGGTCAAGTCACGTGTCTCCACATCGATTTCATGTTTTGGGTGGTGGTGTGAATGAGGGATTAGTTGACATAGAAAAAAAACTTGCACATGTAGAGTATTCGATTTAGATCGGCTAAATGCATGCGCATACAATTCTTTGCTTGTTTAGCTGTCAGAGTGGATTACATAAGCCTTTGTTCGAATTTTACACCAAGGAATCATTGGTAAAGGCTTATGCACAACTAGTGGAGCCGAGTTGGTGACATGTCGATTGGGAAGTGCGGATGAAATTCAAGAGATGCAAGTTTATCCACCGGTAGAAGCACCACCACGGGTCGTCGTAAGAGGTGAGAACACCCTCTATCGGTGAGGATGTAAATCGAAGAACCAGTGAAATGTGGGCGGTGCAATGAATCGAGTCATAGCAGTAAGCGATGTAAAAATTCTATTGTATCGAACCAAAATTAGTTGCATTCTTCCAAGTAATATTGTCTTGAGTATTAAAATTTTTTTATATTGCATAATATATATATTGGTAAAACAATTTATTTAATATTATTTTTATATTGAATACAATAGTTTATAACATAATATCACTATTAAAGATGTCTCTGACAATCTTTTCCTAAAATACATCCCATATTGCTAGTTGAAATCAAGCCTAAGTCAAACATTAAATACATAGTAAACATCAATAAAAAACACCACAATCACCACTACTGGAGCTCTTGTTGTGGGACACCTTTAAGCTGCAACGACTTTCCGATATTCGGTCTGCGGTGGGTCATGTCAGCTGTAGAATCCAACATGGTCTAGCCATCGAGGAATATGACTTCAAATGCCCTAAATTGATCCTTATACGTTTTATAGATCACGGAATGTAAGCAATGAGTCATAAATCCATACTTTGTTGTTACTGAAAGTCTACTATGGCTAGTACCCAATGATCGTACCAAGGTTAAGCTGGAATGAAAACACTACATAAAAATATTGTTACGAATTTAGTATTTCTTATACCCAAGTGTCTGATAAAAAATAAAAATTTTATATTGACATACCATATCCACATCATTAGGTTGCTTTGACATTATAAACTCCACTCACGAATATAGCTATTAAAATTATCACTTTATTGTAATGTTTCGATAGAAACAATTTCAGTTGTTCCATAATTGCTAAGGAACACTACTGATATCATATACACTAGAATTGAAATACACAACATATAATTTTAAAAACAACGAATATATAATTAGTAAACCACTTGTACCCAAAAATATGGAGTACATATCGTGACCGTGAGACAATGCATTTGGATCTACTGGTTGCTTCTCGTGATCAAGCGATAATACTCATGAATATGTTGTACATAAGAAATAAGAATAGCAAACCATTGGTCAATTTAGAAAACAATCCTACTACATGAAACACAACCAATGGTTTGATGTATAAGAAAAAATTACCTCGATCACCTAGCCATCCCGGTGAGTATGACCTAAAAGTATTTGAAAAAGCGAGTGCGAGTATGGGACTGAGCGATCCATTGTAATGTTACCAGCAAACCACTCGTCGAACTCATTACATACACATGGATCTTGTAATCCTCGAAGTGGATTTATATCTACACTTGTTCGTTCATCGATCGGCGATCCACTAGTTGGAGTGTAGGCGCGAGGATTGATGTTCCTCCCTCGTTTAAATGGCGGAATCAAATATGAACTATTAAATACATAAGATCTTCTATATGGGCGGCCAAACTTACTAATATCCGTGGCGCCTCCTTGAGAATCTGCCTGCTACGTCGCTGACATCCCGTAAAAGTATATAATGACATAGGACTAGAAATCATCGATTATCTACCTCGGTATACACTCGACAATCATCCGGTGCCTATCCGTTTGTGGGGATAAATAAATTTAATAAATAAGCGATTAAAAGCTAAAGAACGCACTAAATGACATATTAAATTTGCTCACTACATCACGAATGTGTAGTCGGAGAAGGAGTAGTGTGGCGTTCGATTATCTGAACTAATAAATCCCATCACAGCTTCTACAAATTCTTTGTGTTCTTTACTGCTGCCTCGAAGGCTGACTTGATTCACATATAGAGCGATCAATCTTGTCCATCCAGTCGAATGATATAATCGTTATTGAACTTTGTCCTTGGTATTATGAATTTAAAAAATTATAAGTTTAAATAAATATATATAACCTCTTAATGACATATATATATATATATAAAAAATAAATGATTTATAACCTACGAATCATATGTGTCATTGGATTCGTGTGTTTGCTCATGATGGTCTTACTGTTGGAAGCTCCTCCTCACGAGGACCTTGCGGCTCCAGGTGTTGGGCTAGCGGCACTTGCGATGTTTTGATTCTCCTCTGTTTCGACCATAATAGGAGATCGTTGATTGATGGTTGATCTTTGCGCAAGTAACATTACTTATAAATACATAAATAATCATTTACAAAGTAACATTACTTATAACATACTCACATTACAAACCCGACTTGGGATATATGGAACATAATCCCTTACAGATTTACTCAATATTTTTGTGCTTTCTCTTTAGAGTTCGACTCGATGGTTTGTAGTGCATTTTCTACAATAATTTAACCTAAATTTTAGGTTAGTAGAATCATAGTATTATTTACTGATATGAAAAACAATAATATACAAGCTGCATAAAGTTATATTACTTACAAGGCGAGAGTTATCATTAAACAATGAATTCCTGCAGCGGTGAAGTTGATTTTGGAGGAAGAGATGGGCTTCCATTTGTACAATGCGTGGAATCTTTTTTTTGTTTTCACGACCCATTGTGATGGAAGCCCTCCAATAACTTTCGAACATCCATGTCACTGATAAGTAAAATGACAATATTAAAAAGTATTAAAATTTACTATTAACAAACAATTATCGAAGAATATAATTTTTATGTAATACGATTTTAACGTACACTGAACTCGGATGTAAAAGCAGTAAACATTGTACTTTTCAATATTATGATTTGGCTTTTCAAGCGAGTCTTCTTAAATTTCTCCATTTTACCATACAATGCATTGTCAAGGCGTAGGTATATCGTTTCCCGTGACAAAGCGACCCCGTGGGCCGGTTTCGAAAGTGATTAATGTCATCCACCTCGTTAAGCGATGAAAAGTTTATCGACTATGAACTTTTGTTCCATTTAGAACTACTGTCTACAAAATAAAAGAGTGCAATTTTCTTTGCATCAATGTCGTCCATAGGCGTCGAAGTCTAAATTACCAAACCTTTAAGTCGAACTCATGTGAGATTTAAATTGCAAAAGCAGGACCATCAAAATCACGTATTAAGCGACCTATGATTCTTTTTATCATTTTCGATTTCTTTGTCTTCACCCTGACAAAGTCTCAGTAACTAAACACCACTCTCCGATTGATAAAGCGTATCAAATGCTCACCAATTTCAAACCACAGCTGATACGTCTCATTACTGAGACCACTTGTCTTAGCGATAAATTATGCATAATCACACCATTGAATG
The DNA here is from genome assembly GCA_025617385.1 of Murraya koenigii. Lineage (NCBI taxonomy): Eukaryota > Viridiplantae > Streptophyta > Magnoliopsida > Sapindales > Rutaceae > Murraya > Murraya koenigii. The sequence goes on from CM046819.1 coordinate 308,341, forward strand.
GAAAGTTTCGACACTCTAAGAAATGACCAAATATATCCTTTTTGAATAATTGCAGCTGTCGTTTTGTTAACTTACCCTCAATAAGCTTTTACAGTTGTATCTAACTACACATACTTATGTCGCCTGGGAAAATGAGCGGTATAAGGTATACGCATCATGCAGGTACATCTGTGAGATCTGCCATATTTACATTACAAATATAACATTATTAAATTACAATTATATAATTTACAAATTAAAAAAAAAATTCTTTACGTAAAATATCGAGAGAAATATTACGGTGCGGCAGGACATCTGTACGCATGCAAAGAGTATCGACAGTGCACGTGCGCACATACTTTCGAGTTTCGAGAATTACAACCCCGTAATTTGGTGCGACATGCTTGGCGCAGTCGCACTGAGTTTTGTCTTGACGAGTGCGCATGTGCGCACCAAGTCTGATAATCGGCCGGATGCCGGTCGCGCTTGAAGCACGTGCGGCGGGCATCCGTCGCACTAAATTCGGGAATGCGGGCGGTAGCGTCGCGCGAGCACGGTGCGGCGGGAATCTGACGATGCGGTGCTGGTCGACCCGGATGCGGTGCGATGGGCTGCGTGGTCTTGGCGACCGCAGCCGATGGTCTGCCGAGTTTCTTTAAAAGAAAAAATTACGGAAAGGTTACATGTCTCGGTTGTCGTGTCTACGATGCGTCGTCTTAGAAGTCGAGTAGCTGTTGCAAAATTTTTGGCCAATCACGAAACAAAGGGTATGTTGGTGCGAAAAATTGGAGATTGGCTAATTATGATAGGAAAAATATAGAAAGGTTATTAGTGAAAAATACAAAACAAGAAAGGTTATTTGTGTAAATTTCCAATACTTAGTACAGAGGTAAAAGCTGAAACATAAATTACAATTGGAACCTTATAGAATAAAAAAATTATATTTGGGACAATAATAACAGCAGAGATACTACGTAATATTATTTTATATTATTAATAAATTTAAATTTATTCATATTTAAATATCTATTATGAGTTATATTAAATTATTTAAAAATAATTAATTTTTATATATTAATTGCTATAATATAATTAAATAATGTAATATTATATTATATTTTTATATACTATTTAAGTTTTATTATTAGCTATATTAAACTATAAATTTGTTAATAAAATAAAAAGTAAAAATAAAAAAATAATATTATATTAAATTAAAAGTTATATTTATTTACTTATTATTATTATAAGGTAAAAGTAAAAAAAAGATGCAAACAAATGCGGCTGCTGCCGTATTAGCATAACCCCTTACTGTGCATTTAGTACACTGTATTATACTATGATGTATTGTATTATTTGAATGTTGGTGTATTATATTATTTTATATTATATTAGCATTGTATTATAGTAATACTATATAATATTTGGTGTTACACTGTAAGTATTAATTTTTACGATTAATTTAAATTATATATTATATTATATTAATACTTTATTTTATATTAATATAATTAAATTGTATTAATATTTTATATTATTATTAATTTTAAATTAATATTATTCATATTTAAAAATTTATTATTAATTGTATTGAATTATAAATTTATTAATAAATTATAATGTAAAAAAATAATATAATATTATTGAATAATAAATTATATATTTATTAATTTATTTTATTAATTATAATGTAAAAATAAAAAAAATAAAATATTATATTAAATTAAAAATTTATATTTATTTGTTGCTATTATTATTATTATTATTAAAACAGAAGCAAAAGAAAAAGAAAAGTAAAAGAAAAAGAGGAAAAAAAAAAGGAAAGCTTATGCAGCAACTGCCGCATAAGTTAATTCCTACTCACGATCGAAATCGACTAATACGACAGTTGTCGCATAAGCACAATACCTTACACATGCTTTGTTTCAGCCAAACATATTATTGTATAAAATTAATACAATAAATACTTTTGTATGGTAATCAAACACGCCCTTATTACATTGCAATTTAATTCCAAACAAGGTATAGTATTAATTTAATGAGGAGTAAGGTTTTAATGTTGTGTAATCCTATGCACCAAACATGCCCTAAATTCTTTATTTAATCCAAATGTAACCACTGAATTAAGTCTAGAGTTAATATCAAAAATTAAATTCAGAATTAATTTTTGGGTGTTGCAACACCCGTAACTTCCTCTAATTAAATTTTCGATTTTTATTACATACTTAAATCCAAATTTAATTAACCTTTACAATTTCAAAATAAATTCTAAATTTAATTAGTCGATCTAAATTGTGGAATTAAGTATATTATTAACTCCAAATTTAACTATATGTTAAAATATCTTCTTCTTTTTTTTAAATTTCGTACCATCAATGAATGTATTTTGAGTATCAATTTTTAATTCACCTAAACATCATTTTCGATAAACAAATAATTCTTTCAAAGCACTTTAGGAGGAGAATCCAAATTATCAATGACCTTTAACTTAAAAAATTGACTCCCACTTAAAATTAGCATCAAAATAGTAACTCATTATGCTACCTATTCAAAAAACATTCTAAAGAATTATCTTAAATAAGCCTATTCTAAAGAATTCAACTCAAATATATTAATGAACGTGATATACGTTGACTGAAATTTTTAAACTAATTAGTTGTCTTGTTTTATAAGAATAAAAACAGGGATACTAAGTAAAATCATTTCTAATGATGTAATTATTGATTTATAACTATCATATCAATAAGTCATTAAAACAAAATTAAGTAATGTTACAATTTCAAATCAATAATAAGTACATTATAGCGATAATAGTGATAACAAGGCGTTAAAGAGTTATATTTCAAAGAATATGTTTAACAATAATGTTATTTTACTTGGATGAAATTGCCAGAACTCTTTCTAAGTAAATCAAACATTAATAGCACATTATATTTACTACAGAGAAAAGAACTTTGAGCCTCTTGACGTTTGGAAAATAGGACATAAAATCTCTTTACATTTCAAAAAATACATATAACCCCCTTTTTGTTAATAAATTATATTTGTTTTAATAATAAATTTATTTTAAATTTATAATTACTATTATGTCCTTATAATAAATAAACTAATATGTTGACTTACATGTCATGTGTATAATAAAAGAGTGGAGCTATATGTATTATAAAAATAACTCTGAATACTCATATTTTTATAAAAAAAATTTACTATAAAAATACCTATAGTATAAATTACTATTAAGGGTACTTTTTATGACAATATATAATACTATTATTTTAATTCTCTAGACACTCGTTTAGGGCATTGCAATCAACGTATAACTTTCTTATTGTTTTTTTTGTTTTAACAAACTTTGAATCATTCTTCCTTCCTTCGCTTATGAATTTTCAGGCATTCAACTGGCGGTGGAAGTGGCATCATAGCTATGCTGAAGAATATCGTCATAAGGGTCCCTTCTGCTAGGCACATTGTTACTGGCGCATGATTCCAGCCAAAATGGTCAAGAGAATGAGCCAAGAGGTGCTAGCTTGGCCCGATTCTAGATTATTCCACATGATTCCAGGCACTCTAGCACATTTGTACATATCCTAGATTTTGACACATATACGATCGAGATTTTGACACATGTACATAGAATTCTCTAGGACTAGCCAAGCTTTCCTATAAATAGAGGTGAGCTCTAGATATTTGTATCATCCAAGCAAAGCATCAAAGCATCGAACACTTGTAAGCTCTCTTGTAAGCTTTCTTTCGAGTAATATAATTTCAGCATTTAGCTACGTTGCTTCGCTAGCTCTTCCTTCTCTTTAGCATTTCGAGAACCTCTTGGCTTAGCTATTGAGAAGCATAAAGGCTTACTTAGTAACATCCAGAGCAAAGGTTGTCTAACACTCGTCCGTGACAAGTGGTATCGGAGACCAGAGGTTTGCACTACGCATTCCAGTGACGATGGCCAACCTACCGACCTCAGCGTTACACAGAGGGTGCTCATGGTGTGGAGATTATTCAGGAACCAAGCGGGGCCATAGCGAAACAGCGGACAGGCCAAGACTCGTAACAAGTCAAGGCGCTTCCAGTCGATGCTTTGGAGCCTCGCGTGGCTACGCTCGAAACAACGATGTCAGTCGACACCCTCGAAACTTTGGAGGAAAGGGTGGATGGTCTTGAGGCGAATCTGCCAGACTTCACGGTGGCAGCGAAGGCCACTTATGCAAGAGCAAGCCAACACTCTCAGGAAATTTCGGGCATTCACGAAGAATTGCTTGAAACTCAGCGACTTCGTGTAAAAGCAGTGCTGCAGCGTCCGTCTGGAGTAGAGGAAGTCGCTTCAGTTGGGCATGGCGCAGCGCACACTCTTCGCTAGCCCGACCTGCAAGCACAGGTGATGCGCGGTGCATTGGCGATCTAAGCCGGACACCTACGATGGCACGCGTGATGCCACCGTCGTGAGACAACTTCTTGTTCGGGTTAGATCGGTATTTCGATGCCATGGGCGTATGAGAAGAGGCATCGAGTGGGGGCTGCACCAGCGTTCCTACGGTGACTGCGTGATTATGGTGGCGTCGGAGCATGGTGAAATGGGCAAAGGCATCTGCGCCATCAACACGTGGGCGAGACTTGAGCAAGAACTCAAAGCAATTTGCCCCGAGCGATCGCAGAAAAAGGCGAGAACACGCGCCTGTCGCCTCGAGCAAGCGGGTGGCGTTCACGACTACATCGGCGAGTTCCATACCACTTATGCTGAGATCGGCGACATGTCAGAGCAAGGACTCACTCTTACTTTCAAGATGGCCTTAAGGATTGGGCCGAGGCGGGAGCTTGGCGGTGGGGTGTCGAAGCACTTGACTACGCCATCAGGAGAGAGCAAACACTTCTCGCTCGATCGAAGAAAAGGCCTAGCCAAGGCAAGGTGGGGAGAGAGTCGCGAGGACAAGGGCGCTGATCGCAAGGATTGGGGGCGAGAAAAAAGCCTCAGCGGCAAGGCGGGCAAAGCAAGCCGGAAGGCAGAAGGAAGCTCAGAGACTGCGCCCGTACTTCATTGCAATGGCCCTCGTTGGGTTCGTGTTATGCGGAGAAGAAGTCGTTGAATGCCCTCATTGCTTGACTCGAGGCAACTCCACGCCAATCTTTGGAAGAACCCAGGCCAGCGTGGGTTCTATCTAACGACTTGGCACACTTGACGACCCTGAGCGACCTTTCGAAAGGGCGATGTATGTTATACGAAGATAAGCGGTCACGCAGTTCTCGCATTCTTTGGATCTGGGAGCCACGCGTAATTTCGTGTCAGAGGATGAGGCCAGCGCTTGAGGCTTGAGACCCACGAGACAAGGAGGTACCATGAAGGCGGTGAACTCGCCGGCCAAGCCCGTTCGCGAGCCTGCGCGAGGAGTTAATGTTGCACTTGGCACGTGGGTGGAAGCTCGATTTCTCTATAGTCGTAGATGGATGACTTGAGATGGTCCTTGGCATGGAATTCTTGACCAAGTCCATGCCTTCCTCTTCCGACCACGAACTCCCTCGGCATCCTCGATGAGAGTAAGGCATGCATGGTTTCTGCAGGCGAGGAAAGTCAGGAGAAGACACTCTCAGCCATGCGATTCGAGAAGGGTTTGAGAAGGACCCGAGCTTCTTGGTCTCCATCAGGGAGCTCAGCGAGGGAAAATCCAGCGAGTGCTCCGGCCCGAGTCCCTCACTGTAGTGCAATCCAGGTCCTCGAGGAGTTCGAGGACGTGATGCCTCCCGGACTTAGAAGAAGCTTCCACACAGATGAGAGGTGGATCGTCGAATCGAGTTGGAGCGAGGTTGAAGCCTCCGGCCTTGGCACCTACTGCTGCGGCGCCTCCAGAGCTCGAAGAATTGCGGCGGCTTGCGGAATTGTTGGGCCTTGAGGCTATGTCGCCCGTCAAAGCCCGTTCGGTTGCCAGGTCTTTTTCGAGAAGAAGAATGATGGATCGCTGCGGATGTGCATTGATTATAGGCGCTCAGCGAGATTACTATCGAGAACAAGTACCCGATACCCTTGATAGCGGATCTATTCGACCCGACAGCAGCGCGAGATATTTCACCAAGCTTGACTTGCGCTGCGGGTACTACCAAGTGCGCGTTGACAAAGGAGATGAGCCCAAGCGGCATGCGTCACTCGGTCTACGATTACGCGCACTCGTGAACAAAGTGTTGCGACCATTCCTCGGCCAGACTTCGTGGTGCGTGTACTTGGATGACATAGTGGTGTCTGCACCGCAGCGAGGAAGCATTCGAACATTTGCGTAAGTGTTCCAGTACTTGGAGAGCGAGCTCTACCTCGAGTTGGAGAGTGATCATTCGCCTGAGAGGAGGTAGAGTTCCTCGGGCCTGAGATATCGGTAAGCAAGCTTCGTGATGGAGAACTCGAAGGTGAAGGCCATACTTGATTGGGAGCCTCCGGCTAAAGTGCAGAGCTACGATCATTCCTTGGCTGGTGAATTACTACTGGTCGGTTCGTACAAAGCTACTTAGCCAGGCGGCACCGCTAGCGGATCTACTCGAGAAGAATCGGACATAGCATTGGTCAGGGATTGCCAACAAGCGTTCGAGAGTTTGAAGCAAGCAATTTCGGAGGAACCGATCACGGTTCTTGGGACCACGCTAAGCCACTTTGAAGTGCAAGCGGATGCCTCAGAGCTTCGCCATTGGCGAGTCGCTTATGCAAGAAGGCCACCCAGATGGCGTTTGAGGCGAAAGCTTAATGACCGGACAAGCGTAGCCACGAGTACTTTTAAGCGCATAAGAAGGTGAGCCCCGAGCGAGCAAGGTGGCAAGATTTTCTCTCGGAATTCGACTATAGGGTTGGAGTACTGAGCCGAGGCAAAGCCAATTTCGTTCGCGGACGCACTTAAGCCACAAGGCGAGTTGGCCACTCTAGCGCAAGCCAGCAGAAGTCCGACCTTGTCTCACGCGTCGAAGAGGCCTCCAGCGAGACCCGTTGGCGAAGGACTTGCTTGGAGAAAGTGCTTGAAGGAGACAAGAGATTTTGGCAGAAGAAGGCATCCTCCTCACTGAGGAGATCGGTGCATTCGTGCTGGGTGGGAAACTTACGCAAAAAGTCATCGAAGGTGCCACGACTCAAGTGGGCTGGTCACCCCGAATAAGCGCGCTGACCGCACTAGTCAAGCCTCGTATTTTTGGCCAAGTATGCGGGGACGACATCGAGGCATATGTGCGGACTTGTCTTGTGTGCCAACGAGACAAGATTGATCACCAATTCTGGCGAGGATTGTTGCGACCCACTGCCACAGCATCAGGTAGTGGGAGAGTGTCACGATGGATTTCATGCTGACGCTTACCAAAATCCGAAGGTTCGCGGCGACATCGTGGTCGTGGTGAGCCAGCTATAGCAAGTATGCAACATTCATTGCCGCTGGTGATTGCAAGGTGGATGAAAGCTGCCGTCTCTTCATCGAACACATCGTGAAGTTTTGGGGTGTTCTAGAAGCATTGTGGCGATCGAGACCACGCTTCGTTGGAAAATTTTGGACGGAGCTCTTGAAGATGTTTGGAGCAGACCTCGAGTTCTCGACAAGCTTTCATCCACGAAGCGGATAGGCAGTTGGCGCATCAGTGACCTCGCTTGAAATGTATTTGAGGCATTATGTGAGCACTCATCGGTGAGATTAGGCGAGATTGCTTGATGTCGCTCGATTTTCATACAATCTCCGGTAGGCGAGACTACCGGCAAGAGCCCATTCGAGATCATCATGAGATTCCGACTCATGACCCCCGATGCCATAGCCTCAGCGTCTGAAGGGAAAAGCCACGTGGCACGCTGAGCTCGCCGAGAATGGCATGAAGAAGCGGACATCAAGTGAGCATACCTCGACAAGGCGCGAGGAAAATGAAGAAGTGGGCCGATCTGAGGAGGCGGCGCGTCGAGTACGAGGAAGGAGATCGAGGTTATGATCGAGCTCACGCTCGACAATTCGAGACACTTGGAAGAGTCCACGACATTGTATGCGGCGTGTGGGCAGCGTCTCGTATCACTTAGAGCTTCCACGAGACTCGAAATTCATTCGGTCTTCCATGTGAGGTCTTTTCGAGCCATACCACGAGGCGTGGAAGAACCGACAGCGGAGAATCAGGCGTGCCCAGCGGCAGTTGTCACGCGTTCGACAAAGATGTGGACTACATCGCTGGCGATCGCATCATTCGAAGGAGGGCGTGCCACCGTACTACGAGTACTTGGTGAAGTGGAAGAACCTCCCAGAGGCGAAGCCACTTGGGAGCGAGAAGATGAATTGTGGCGGTTCGCGGAACACATCAAAGGTACAAGCACGAGGTGCGGCGAGGGCCTTGCGAGCTTAAGTGGGGAGGATGTTACGAGCTGCATGATTCCAGCCAAAATGGCCCGAGAGAATGAGCTAAGAGGTGCTAAGCTTGGCTCGATTCTAGATTATTCCACATGATTCCGGCACTTCTAGCACATTTGTACATATCTTAGATTTTGACACATATACGATCTAGATTTTGACACATGTACATAGAATTCTCTAGGACTAGCCAAGCTTTCCTATAAATAGAGGTGAGCTCTAGGTATTTGTATCATCAAGCAAAGCATCGAGCATCGAACACTTGTAAGCTCTCTTGTAAGCTTTCTTTCGAGGTAATATAATTTCCGCGTTTGGCTACGTTGCTGCATTAGCTCTTCCTTCTCTTTAGCATTTGGGAACCTCTTGGCTTAGCTATTGAGAAGTGTAAATGGCTTACTTAGCAACATCCAGAGCAAAGGTTGTCTAAGTGCCACTGCGGGTTTCTTCTTGTAAAACACTCGTCCGTGACAACATACTACGAATCATTCTTTCTTGTCCATCTCTTTCGGGTCCTCAAGTCAACCTCGAAATCATGTTCTCGGCAAACTCCATTATAAATTTTATCTTAACTTCTCTTCGTGATTCTAAGCTCACGAACTAGAGAAGCAAAGCAAGCATCGTCTTTGATTTGGCCAAATGATGAAGGGAATAAAACTAGGTTTTTAATTTTTAATTAAAACTTTTTAAGACCAGATCTCATACTGACATATAAAATTAAGTAATCTAGAAATTCATACCTTGATTTTTGAGAAGATGAACAATTTAGAGTTGTAGATCCAGCTTCAAACGACCTTGAGGCTATGACTCAAGTTTAATCAACCATCTGGACGTGTGGACGTCTATTTCACCACTCACTAATTATTCTTAGCTCGCTTTTAGATGTCTTACGTATTTTTCTTAAAAACCACAGGATTCTCTCTTTTCTTTTTAAGAGAATAATGTCACTTTTATAATATCTTATGAAAAACACTAATATGTTAGGATTAGGATTTCGATTTAAAATAAATTCTTCTTTTAACTATCTCTCGACTTACGTAAAAGTGGAAGGAATGTGTAACTAGCTAGGAGACCACCTTGTAAAATATTACTAAGCCCAGTTTCTACTTGAATATAACATCTTAGGTCTTATGAAATATTATAATTATGATTTTACATACTAGTATCGCAGGTTTTCTTACTTTTGGAGTACAGTGATGGTGTTGTCGATTAAATGAGCTAACTTGGGGATCATTTGGGAACATACTGATAGTGGCTACTAATAATTAAATTTGTAATTAAATAAATATAATTATTTAATTCTAATTATACTCCATTTGTAAGATTGGGCCGACGCCGTAATTGTATCTTAAATATAATTAGCATGAGCTATATTGATTTCTTGTTGCATGATCTTTTATACTACATCGTTAATTTAAATTAATATCTCATTGTCCGATCAATTTAATTACATCTTATTCATTGATCTTACTTAGTTTTATCTAATGACCATTTTCAACATACTTATTTATGTTGAAACACTCTAGCAGGAAGATTACATGATCAAATCTTGAAAGCCCATCGAGAGATGTGTCGTACAAATTCTATATTGTTAATCTACAATTTCAATACTTGTAATTGCTCCACTGAGATCTAGGGTGATCTTGACTACGTGTGTATGTCATGCCATTTGGTAACTCGAATGAAATAACATTCTGATCGTGAAATCATAACTAGCTCGAGATTAAGATTCTGATGAACCGATGCATATGAAGTTTAATAAGTCGGCGGTTATTCTTGGGTTAATTAAATCTCGTATGTGATCCGATTCGATGTAGACACACTACATCGATAAATTACATACGTGATTAAAACAAATCGACTCGATGAATTTATTACGATCTATCTACAAATAAAGTGCTTGACTTTATTTATCAGTTATGAACTTAATTTATTTAATCGTAAGATAACTTGTATTTATGTATTACTGCGAATCCAGTATGGTGATCGCATAAATACATATAATATAATTAAATGAGACTTTCTTCAAAATATTAATGCGATTCAAAATATCACGAATAAATACTTGAAATACTTTATTAATCGAGAAAATTAATATGCTTTAAAGAGCACATAATCCCAACAAATGATACATTGATTAATTGGTTTATAATGTTTATTTCTCATATATTGATAGATTTTGTTAGCTACTCCTTTATCATTCTTCGTTTATTGCAATTTTTTTATATACCTAAATAATTAAATTTTAATAATAAAAGAGTGTTTAGAAAATTTTTTTGAGTATGTATAGTGTTTTCATGAGTGTGTAATGTAAATAAAAAATAATTAAGTGATAATTTTTTTTATTTTAAAAATTATACAAAGTATAATTTATTTAAAAAAATTAATAGATGAGTGTATATAATAATAAAATGTGTAAAATAATTTTTAGAATGCATATAGTCTCACTTATAATAAAATCAATAACTTTTTATTTAAAACTAAAAGTTAAAATGTAATTACCTTTTGTTCAAATTATTCACTCTAAATTATGAATATATCATTGCCAATAATAAATTTGATTTTAATTTTACTTATTATTTATTTTTCTATCATCCTATTATTGTGAATGGCCACTATTAAAAAAATAATGATTTATGATAGATTTTTTTTGTGATAGATACCGTTGGTATCACGAGTCTATCATGGAAGCATGACATTTTTGTAACATATAAATATATACTAAGATTTTATGATATGTTTGTGACTTATAGGTTAATGACATAAATAAATTATAGATATAAGTCATACTTGAATTTATTATTGTTAACAGATTAAAACGTCACGTTGTTCTGTAAAGCAATTCTACGTAGTTTAATGAGCATGATGGATATCTATCATGAATTTAAATGGTAGTGTTTTTATAAACCAATTATTATTATTTTTTAAAGTCAAGATAATTTTATTTAAAAAAAGCCACTACAAAAAACAACGTCGAAATAACTTAAACGACATCGTTTATTTGTCTAGCATAGACCTAAATTTTTCAACACAACAAACTTTTGCTCAAGTGCTGAACAATCTCTTCACTGCACACTCTCACTCAGTGAACCTCTAGCTCAACTCAAGCAAGCTCCTCCAAACGTTAAGTCGCCGCTCACTGAAGAGGACACAAACGAATCTCTTCTCCTGCTAGTTGAAGAAGAAGAGAATAGTTGCTGGTCTCTGAAGTCAAAGATACTGCTCTCCTTCAAATCAGTTGCTGGCTGTTGGAGAAATCTGCTGCTCATCGTTGCTCTGGTGAAAAAGGTAAAGGCGAAAATAACTTGTTTGATTTTGAAAATTAATTTCTTTGCTCCTTATTTTTCCTTGGTTAATTGGCTTTTTCTATTTATTAAGCATCGTTAAAAATGGAAACTGATCTCTCAATGCCTTGGGTTTTGACCTAATTAAAATTGGGGTTTTTTAAAATTGAAAATGGAGATTAATTTGGCTGATTTTGGATCATGAATTTATCACTTAAAAATCAAATTGATTTAGTTGAGATCAAAGAATATCCCATCTTATTGTCCGTTTGTTCTGTTTGAAGCACATATCCTTGCAAACTCTGATATCCACTTGCAATTGTCTTCTTGTTTGGCTGGGACCAGGAGAAAGCATCACTCAACTGATGAACACCAACCCAATCTCGATGAAAGACCTAATCCGAAACAACCCATCTTTACTAAATAAAGGAAAGAAGTACCGTTGTCTCAGTTGTCCTTAACTCAATCAGTAAAAGAGATCCACAATCTATTCAAGCAATAATCTTCGTTTGACCATCAGCCGAAAGTCATGTTGATTCCACAACACGAAAAACTGGATTTGCGATCCCAGCACAGGAAAGCTCTATCTCTATCCCATAATCTTTTCGTTCAGACAAATTTTACTTGGTTTGGCTTATTAAGTAAGTTTTTTCCCTTTTTGAAATGTTTCTTGGCAAAGAAAGGATTCTTGTTTACTGATTTAGTGGATGTTGCAAATATAATTAATGCTGATTTTCTGGAAATTCCCTCTTCTCAAGCTAACTAAAAACCTCAACAACTTATATGGAAAAGTTGCAACATGATATCACTTAAACATGCGAGGAATATTGATTGATTGGCTTGTGGAGGTGAGTCAACCTGCTATTGTGTGCCTGTACCTAGCTTGAATGCAATAGTGATGTTTTATTCTCAAATGAATTTGATAGAAATGTATATTTATATCCACCAAATTTTAAGATAATTGATCAAAATTCATAGTTTATGTTTCCTCTTCTAGGTTTTTGAAGTATATAAGTTGGATCCAGACACTTTACCTCACAATGAATCTCATTGATCAGTTTCCCTCCCAAAATCATATTCCGAAGCAAAGACTCTAGCTTCTTGCTGTCACTTGCATGCTAATTTCTTTGGAAGTTTCAAGTTTTAGGGAAATTGTCAATAGTAGCCATTTTAGTTTATTCTTTTTCATTTTCAATCTTTTTAATTTTTCTTTATCATTTTTAGCCAAATATTTACTGTATGGACTAAAAACTCATGTTATGTTTATATTAATTTCAAAAATACTAACTATTTTGTCTTTTATGATTTTGGTAATTTTCTCTTGAATCCTTGGGTTTGATAATTTTATGTATTATACTATTACTTATCGTTTCTGCATCTTACGTCCTATTCTTTCTAAAATTTTTATTAGTTCTTTATAAAAATATATTTTTTATTCTAGATCATAAAAATCTATAAATCCTAATTCTTTATAATTATCTTGGCTAACATTAATTAACATTATTTTCTCTTGTTCTAAACTTGTTATTTCTTGGTTTATATTTTACATATAAAGATTAACTTTATTTTCCAATTAAGCGTCATTCTTTTTATGGTATGACACATAGCTCTAGATTCATTCAGAAACTTGAGTTACGGATTATTATTCATGATGTTTACATTTTATACTAATATATTAAAAATTTAATGAATTTATACTATAAATTTCATTCGTTTGTTTAATATTATTTCATCTTCCTTAGTATTTATATTAAATCTTTCTCTTTGTTCTTGCATTAAGTCCAATTCAATATTTCTTATATTATTCTTACTTTCTTTTATTTCTTTTACCAATTTTCTTATTTCATCTTTATCATGTATGTTTAAAGTATACGTTACATCGACAATATTAGTTATTGGCTCCGTTTTGTTTTCTCAAATTTCTTATTTTTCTTATAATTTTATTAATATATGTATGGCTCAGATACCAGTTTGGCTTGGGTGGTCAGAAGACTAAAATCTAGTTAATATAGTTAATATAGTCAATATAGTCAATAAAGATCTAGGTAATAAAAGTGATAACGTAATATTTTATTATGTAAACATCAAGTACATAATTTATCCGAGGAGTAAGAGATAAATCAACATCTACGTGGATTACTAAAGTTTATTTAGGAAATTATTTATAAAATACATGAGGATTTTACTATTCCTATTGATGGAGTTTCTAATCTTATTGGTGGCAAAGAAGTCATATGGATTGACTTCCATGTATTCACATCATGCTTTCTCTATTTTGGCTTTAAGTATAGATATCTCACGATCTATTTGGATCGTATATATTTTTCTTGTAAATTATCAAATTCGATCGATTTATTATTTTTCTTTCTAATTCATTGGGTAATCCTATATTTTTATAGATTAGTAATCCTTCTTTTGCTATTAATTCTCTCTTAGAAAACATGTATCTTCGTAATCCAGTATTCACGATTTATTTGTCTGTTATGGTGTTATGATTATATGAAAATTTTATTTTTCGGTTATCCAAATTATTTTAGTTATTCAAATTCTTTTAATAATTTTTCATGATATTTTTCATATTACAAAATTTCGAAGATAATTTCCTTCACTTCCATCGAACATAAACATCTCCATAAGCCTTTACTGCGAAAGATAAGAGCTAGGAATTATTACCTCACTATCGTATAAAAGGAATTTTCCTATCTGTTGGCGGAGTGACCTTACGCTATATGACCTCGATCCTTAACCTCACTAAACACGCCTTCTCTTCTTGCTAAAAGCAGGATAAATGGACGGTCTTTTCGAGAGCTTCATTGTATCGCTTTAGTGTTTTGGAATTTTTCATATATCCGATAACGAGATATAGGTTTCATGCTTACTTTCTTATGGGGTTATTTAGTTTATCTAGATGATATGTTTATTTGGGTTGAGATTGGAAAAAGGTTTATTTTTCATTTATTTTATCTTTGAGAGAAGTTTTTGAATCGATTGAGGTTTTTGATAATCGAGTAGGCTCTAGCTACTGCCTTTCCTTCGGTTTATTGATCTTTATATAGAGATTACATTATTCTTTGTTTATCTTTTCCACTTTACAAGTGTTCGGTTGAGGGAAAAGATAATGATTCTTATCTTTCTCGCTTTACGGTGTATGGTGGAGAAAAGATAAATATAACTAATCTTATTATGGTAAACGACTTTATGTGGTGGCGCTTACAAAATCAAAGTTTATTACGTTATTCTGACGTGATAAATGAATAAAACAAAGGCTATATTATTTATTCATGAGCAAGACTTCTTACTTTATTTCAGTCGATTTGCATCTACTATCGTAAAGTGGGTGAGGCTTGATGGGAATCTCGTTAGTGGTTATCTCGTGTATGAAGTGCAGAAGTATCTCGGATGGTGACTCTCAAGCCTGGCTGTCGTGAATATAATTATTGAATTTTATAATTGTCACTGTATTTTACTATAGTGCAGGTCTTTAGTGATCTCTCAGGATGAGCTTTTATTCATAGAACTCTTACGGTCATTATCCATCTTTATTGAATTGTGAGGTACATTGTATATTACATTACAGCTTAGTTGAAAATTTCTAGTAACATGGCTCTTTGTAATCATGTAGAAGGCACGGTATTTTATATTATTGGTGTATTAGGACTTATGGTGTAGAATTTAAGATATATTTGTCTCTTTTTGGCGAATTTAGAAACTTCTTTTATGTGGAGTTAAGTAGCTGGTTGGATTCTTTTAGGTTTATGTTAGGGTATATCGTATCGAAATCCATATCTTCTTTATTTTCCAACGAAATCTTGGATCTGCATCTTTTATTGCGATCGTTCTTGGATGAGACGTTTTCACTAGTGATTTATGGATGGTGTTTTTGTATGAACAAATGGAGTATATCAGGGTGGTTCTGCTATTTATAATCTTCTTCTTTTGGATTTAAAGGGAGATTATCATCCTACGAAATGAAGGGATTTATGTTACGATCAGGTTTATTGTCTTACATTGCCGAGATGGTTATGGTTTTATTTTTACGGGTATTGGATCATTTGATTGGATCACGAGGTTTATTGGAAATCTACGATAATAACCACAATACTTTTATAATTCACTAAAATAACCCTTGAACTTATTCCTTTCAAAACCATCAAAATATATTAAAATCACAAAAATACCATTCAATGAAAATATCTTTAAGATCAGGAAAAGCAGAAAAATACAAAATGGATAAGCGTATTGTAGAAATTAATGAGCTAAATAAGCAAATGATAATACGTATTAAAGCGATAATAGAAGAAATTAAACTCACAAAGATTGAAGTTTATGAAATAAAAACAAAACTAGGAAAGAAATCAACATTCTTAGAAGCGCAAAAGAATTAAAAGAATCGATTAGGCATAAAGACAAAATCTGATTTGGAGAAATAGTCGAAGGATCGTTTGATGAAAGAATGAGAATTATGGTATCATAGAAATATTGAGAAAAGAAGAAGAATTTCAAAAGCGATTCTGAGAAACAATAAAGAGATCAAAAATAAAGAAAAAGCGATGTCAAACAAAAGGAATAAAAATTGATGAGCACAAAGAATCGAGTTCGGGGTAGTGAATAATAAATGGATAATTTAGAAGAACAATTTGATAAATTATCATTAGGAGATTTAGACGCAGAAACACTAGGATTTAATGTAAATATGAATGTTGGAGCACTACTAAGTGAGTCAAAGTATAAAGCACGAAAGCTCTCGTATATTAGTCATTTGATAAAGGTGTAAAGCAGCATAATCAATACTAGTATCTAAAAAATCGTATTATAAAATGTATCAGGAAGAATACATACACGAATATAAAGCGAAAATGAGCACTAATAAGCACTATGGGAAGTTAATTAGGCATAGGCGTAGAAAAGGCCAAGTAAAACGTTATGAGTTGGTCGAGATGATATGAAAATAATGTTTATATTTAATAAGCAGAATAATGATTGGGATGCACTAAAATCACGGAAGAAAAATTTGATTTATGGATAGAATTATTAATAATGAGACTTTCTTGGTAATGTACTAAAATTGGTGGGATGGAATAGCGGCGAAACAAAAACTTTAATAAGATTAGCAACTAAGCAAGAACTTAGAAAAGGCATTAGTGAAGGATTAGATAAATTCATAAACTATATAAGAGATGAATTTACAGGAGAAATTGGGAAGGCAAGTAAGCAACAAGAAATACTAAAGGAAAAACTTATAGTAAGACGACGTTTAATGAATCTGAATATGCGATTTATGTAACATAAAAAGCTATACATGTGAATTTGAAATATTATTATAAACAATTTCATGATGTGATGATCAAATAATATATTATGATATGTATATGAACAAATTACGATCACCGTGGAATACTTATTTAGTTAAAGAATGGAATACATCGGATCAGCGAAATAGGAAAATTAATCCAAAATCGTTAGGATCTAGAGTAGAATTTGTCGTAAGAAAAGCTAAAGGATATATGTATAGAAAGACGATTATATAAAAAGTAAAAAATCTAGTGATGATTTGTTGTGATCGAGTAGATGTCTGCCGAATCGATGGGGATGTAAACCATTATATCGTAAAAAGCATAGAAAGCGTAAGCGAGGATATAGAGATAAATATAAAAATAAAAGGAGATATAAAAAATATTATAGAAAATATTGGAAAAATAAAAATTCAAAAGAAAGCCTTATATGAGGTCTTATAAAAGAAAATATAATGAGAAAAATAAAAAGAGCCATAAAGAATGCAGAATCTTTGGAATTGCGGACGAAATGGACGTATAAGCTAGGAATGTAAGCGAGAAAAAAGTCAGAATAGCGAGGCTAGAATATCGAGAAATAAAGCCAGGATCTAGAATTATTATCGATAGCGAAAACATAAATTGTTACCATATTGAAATTTATGAGAAGTTATAGTGATCTGAGAATCTATTAGTACTGATTTCCTTAGAAGAAACATGATCGATGAGTCGAGAATCGAGTGCGAAATAGAAAATATAGAAGACATAGAAATGAAAGCGAAATAGAAGCAACGAGAAAATAGAGATGGATATCGATTAAGCTGTATAATTAAATCGGAAAAAATTAAAAGAAATATCAAGGATATCTTTAAATTTAAGAAATCGAGATAACATGAGTTTTGAAGAATATACTGACAATTCTTTAAAAGAAAAATATAATCGTTCATTGAATATCGATATGAGAAAAAGTTATAGATATAACATGAAGTAGAGGAAATATTAAATTAAAGCTTATTAAATTCTAGAGGCATAGAAGCCACTTTAAATAAAATCAAAAGTAATAAAATTAGAGATAAAATCTGATATGTATCACTATTTGGAATCTGAGATATTAGTAAAATCCTTATTTAGAGAAGGAATAAATTCACCTATAATATTAAGTTTACGTGGCCAAAGATTTATAGATCACGAATTAGCACGTTTAGGAGCTATAGAAGGAAATTTATGTTATAAAAATTTTTATTTACATATTCTACTAGATATTGTGTACTGCATAAAGATAAAAATATAAATGATACACTCGGTTTACATTTGAATTAAAGAAAAAGATATAATGAAGCACGGAAATAAAATAATGACCTTTTATTACTACTGCGTTATATTAACTACGTAATAATAATTATGGAGAAATATATAGTAATAAACCAGTATATAGAAATAGGAAAAGAATTTAGGGATCTAGGAAAAATATAGAGCCAATATTACTGAATCACTAATTTACATATAACTATAATCTCGATATAAAAGATGATGACACTGAATTAGAAGAAGATCTTAAAAACCAAATGATACTGAATACACTTTGGTAATAAACAACTTCTTAAAGGAATCAAATTAAAAGAAAAACAACTTAAATATAATGCATACTGAAGAAATATTAATCACGATAATACGTTTGATGGAAGTTTAGTGATAATAGGAAAATATTTTAATGGAATAGAATTTATAGAAGGTCAAAAATATTAATAGATCTGAGGTTCAAGTCATAATCATATAAATATCTTTAAAAATAAAGGATTAGCGAATATACCATAGCGAGGAGAATATAAGTACTGAAGATTTTAATGGAAGCACTAAGAATATGCATGAAAGAAGTAATTGTCTACAGCGTATTTAGGAAGACTATTATTTAGAATCTAGTGTTTTATAAACTCATGATTTGCTTCGAAATGAAATATATGATATAATATTAGGAATGAGTTTCTTAAAAGCACATAAATTATAATATTCTTACGAAGGAATATATATAAAATGGATAGTGAAACAATGAATTTTGTACTCGAAAATAGCGATGTGGCAAGCTGGATAAATGAATCTTATAAAATTCACTTTAGGTACTTATATAGAATTAACCTTCACGAAACAAATATAACTACGTATGCGATAATAGATACGGAGTGAAATTACATTAGGAAAAGTATTTTTAGTTAAAGAGTGGAATAAATTTTTGGGTTCGAGGAATAAAACTTATAGGAATTACTAAATACTATGAGCATCTTTAGTCTTTTATAAATCACTGAGTTCGATTATTCTTGGAAATAAAATTATCTTATTAAAACATATTATTCAATACAATACTTTAAAACAAGATTTACTCTTGGGAAATGATTTCCTTGAGTCGATTCAAAGTTATCAACAAACTTTATATAACATAAATCTTAAGACACTAGTAGTAGTATGTATCGCCTACTCTCATAAGTATATTTAAGCAATACAAGTCGTATGTGAGCGTGGTGATTATCTTATAAGATCTTTTTGATAAACAACGATTACAAAATAATTTGATCTCTATCGATGAAATTAAGAAACAATTACAGAAGTCTATCATGAGAATCCTTTAGCTTTATGGAATCACTAAAATCTGAAAGTTAAGATAGAGTTAATAGAACACGTAACCATTAGAATCAGGACCGATGGTATATCTTTCGAGAAGATATAGCGAATTTAAAATACTGATTAAAGAATTATTAAATTTAAACTTAATACGACAAAGTTTTAGTCATCGATTCTAGTCAGGTAGCTTTATGGTAATGAAGCATGAGTGAGCAGGTGAGAGGAAAAGCTAGAATGGTTATAAATTATAAAGAATTAAATAAATATCTTAAATTTGATGGATATTTCTTACCTAGGAAAGAAGTATTAATAAATTTAGTAAAGGAAATATATATTATTCTAAATTTGATTGTAAATCGAGGATTTTGGCAAATAAAAATGGAAGAAGATAGTATAAAATATCTGATCTTTAGTGCACACTCGAGGCAGTTATGAATGGTTGGTAATGTCATTTGGATTAAAAATGCTTGACGAATATATCGAAGAAGAATGGATGATTTATTAAGAAATAAAACATACTTAATAGTTTATGTGAGCGATATTTTAATCGGTTCAAAAATATCTGAAGAACATATTGAACGTTTAAAAGATTTTGCATGAGCGATGTAAAGAAAAATGAATAGTATTAAGTGAGAAAAAAGTAAAAATATGTTAAAATGAAATAGAATTCTTAGGAATGATCTTTCAATATCTGAGGAATAAAATTACTGATCTCGTATAAGTGAAAAAATTAAACAATTTTACGATAAATTAGAAAACAAAAACAAATACAAAAATTCTTAGGATGCTTAAACTATGCGAGAAGGATTTATAGATAATTTAGCTAAGAAAAGAAATCCTTTACAAAAGCTGTTAAAGAAAAATAATTTTCGAGGATGGAAAGAAGAACATACTGCAAGCAGTTAAACAATTAAAGAAGAATGTAAAAACTTACCTAAGCTAAGATTACAGAACCAAGCGGATAATCTAATTTTACAAGCAGGATCTCAGGTGATTTATCTTTGAGCGACAATACTAAAATTGACTTAAATGAAATTTGTAGAATACTGTAAGTGGAACAACTAAATTCAGTGAAACAAAATTATACTGACCATGAAAAGAATTAATTGCAATATTAAAAGGAATTAAAAATTTTCATTATTTTTAATTGCTTAAAGAATTTACTATAGAAGCGATAATACTCGAGTTAAATCCTTAATCTTTAATAAATTACCAAATGAACACTCGATCTGGAAGAATTCATAGATGGCAAGTATTTTTATCTTTATATACTTTTAAAGTCAATTATATCGAAAGGATCGTGAATTATCTTGCAGATTTTTATCAGAAACATAGAATTTCTTTGAAGACCCGTAATGGAGGAAGAAATCTCAAAATAAATTACGAAATAAATCGGTGAAAAGTGATGCTTCTTGAAACACTAGGCGTCATAAAGCATACAAGGAAATATTTGAAACACGTAATGATGGAGTAGAGGCGATTTCTTCTTGGAGCGAGTCGATCGATGAACTCAGAATAAATCCGATAAATCTTTGGGCGGCGGTGGACCGTTCAGCGAGGATCTATCGGCGATCCGATAAATCGAGGATTCTCGAGGGATTCGATAAATCGGGGACTGCTATCGGAGGCCCAGATAAAGCGAGGATCAGATTCAGCGATCCAGATAAATCTCGAGATCTAATCGGTGATCGATAGTCAGGAAAAATAAAACCATAACCATACGTACAGCGAGAAGACAATAAGCAGTTTGTTAACATAAATCCGCTCGTTTGGGAGGATGATAATCTCCCTTTAAATCAAAGAAGAAGATTATAAGCAGGTATACACTGGATATACTCCAGTTTGTTCATTCGAAAACACCAGTAGTCAATCACGGGGAAAAATATCTATCAAGAATGATCGCTGATAAAGGATGCGGATCCAGGTCCTTGTTGGAAAAATAGCGAGGTATGGATTTCTTGATATGATATCTGCTGACATAAGCCTAAAAGAACTAGCAGGTTTGATGAGCTCACTCGTAAAGAAGTCTACAAATTTGCCAAAAAGACAAATATATCTTAAATTCTACACTATAAGTCAGGAATACTGTGAATAGCTTGTAGAATATCGGAGCGCCTACGCATGATTCTACGAGTGGAGCCAGTATTACGCTGATTCGATAAAGTATGGATAAGGAGTAGGAAGAGCTCGGGAATAAAAGCCATACGGAGCGTTGCTTAAAGACACATGCCGTAGAAAGTCTGGAACGATTATAAAATTCGATAATTATATCTTCTTGTGATGGAAGGTGGAGAGTCATCATACGAGATACTTACAGACTACGTACATGAGATAACCACTGATGAGATTCCATCGAGCTGAGCCACTTTCTGACGGGCATGCAGTTGATGGAAATAAAGTAAGAAATCTTGTCGTGATAAATAATATAGCGCTTTGTTTTATTCATTTATCATGTTGTAATAATGTAATAAACTTTTTGACTTTATAAAGTAGCGCGTAAAGTTGTCGGCCATGATAGTATTAGTTATATTTATCTTTTCTCGGTACATACACGTAAAGGAGAAAGATAAGAAATCATTATCTTTTCCTCGGTAGAACACTTGTAAGGGAAAAGATAAGCAATGATAATGTAATCTACATATAAAGATCGATAAACAGGAAGGAAAGGCGGGAGCTTAGAGCTACTCGATTATCAAAACCTCGATTGATTCAAAACTTCTCTCGGCGTAAAATAAATGAAAAATAAACCTTTTCCAATCTCGACCGAATAAGCATATCATCTAGATAAAGCTAAATAACACATAAGAAAGAAGAAGGAAGCACTATATACATTATTGGATATAAGGAAAAATTCCAAAACACTAAAGGATACGGTGAAGCTCGAAAAGGTGTCCAGTTTATCCAGTTTTAGCGAAGAGAAGGCGTGTTTAGGGAGGTTAGGGGCGAGGTCGTATAAGCGGAAGGTCACTCACATGGGTGTATAGGAAAATTCCTTTTATACGATAAAGGTAAGTAATAATTCGAGTTCTTATCTTTTGGTGGTAAAGGTTTATGGAGATGTTTATGTTTGATGGGAAGGGAAGGAAATTATCTTTGAAATTTTGTAATATGAAAAAATATCATGAAAAATTATTAAAAGAATTTGGAATAACTAAAATAATTTGGATAAGCTGAAAAAATAAAAACTTCATATAATCATACACCATAGTTGTACAAATAAATTGTGGAACATGGGATTATGAAGCATACATGTTTTCTAGAGAGAATTAATAGCAAAAGAAGGATTCTTAGCTATAAAAATATAGGATTACTCGATGAATTAGAAAGAAAAATAATAAATCAGTTAGATTGGATAATTTACGAGAAAAATATATATGATCCAGAATAGATCGGGAGATGTACTATACTTAAAGCCAAAATAGAGAAAGAAGGATGGGAACATGGGAAGTCAATCCATATGACTTCTTTGCCACTAATAAGATTAGGAAACTCCATCGATAGGAATAGTAAAATCCTCGTGTATTTTATAAATAATTTCCTAAATAAACTTTGTAATCCATGAGATGTTGATTTATCTCTTACTCTTGTATAAATTATGTACTTGATGTTTACATAATAAAATATTACGTTATCACTTTTATTACATAGATCTTTATTGACTATATTAACTAGATTTTAGTCTTGGACCACTCAATACAAATGGTATCGAGTCATACATATATTAATAAAATTATAAGAAATTTGAGAAAACAAAATGGAGCCAATAACTAATATTGTCGATCTGATGTATACTTTAAGCATACATGATAAAGATGAAATAAGAAAATTGGTAAAAGAAATAAAGAAAGTAAGAATAATATAAGAAATATTGAATTTGACTTAATGCGAGAACAAAGAAAGATTTAATATAAATACTTAAGGAAGATGAAATAATATTAAACAAGCGAATGAAATTTATAGATGAATTCATTAAATTTTTAATATATTGGTATAAAGCGAAACATCATGAATAATAATCAGAATTTGAAGCTTGTAATAGAGCTCAGAGTTATGTATACATACTGTAAAAAGAATGACGTTTAGTTGGGAAAATAAAGTTAATCTTTATATAGAAAATATAAACAAGAAATAACAAGTTTAGAACAGAGAAAAGAATGTTAATTAATGTTGGCCAAGATAATTATGAAGAATTAGGATTTATAGATTTTTATGATCTAGAACAAAAAATATATTTTTATAAAGAACTAATAAAAATTTTTGAAAGAATAGGGACGAGGATCGAGAAATGATAGAAGAATAGAGCAATACATAAAATTATCAAACTCCAAGGATTCGAGAAAATTACCAAAATCATAAAAGACAAAATAGTTGGTATTTTTGAAATTAATATAAACATAACATGGGTTTTAGTCACATACTGAGTAAATATTTGGTTAAAAATGATAAAGAAAAATTAAAAGGTTGAAAATGAAAAGAATAAACTAAAAGAGTTCTTATTGACAATTTCAGAGTTTATTGGATCGTTGAATGGATCACTGTTTTATTGAGTACTACGATAGAGTCTTGATTTATTGAATTCTAGGAGAATCACGATTTATTGGATCGTGATAGGATCACGTGAAGCAGGTCACTTCTTGCTTCAGGCGTTTATTGGATTTATTTGGAGTCTCTTGATCGGTTGTTCAGAAGAAATCGATCTATCTACTCCATCATTATGTGTTTCGAATATTTCCCTTAGGCAGATCTATAGGCGTCTAGGGCTCGATAGCATCGACTTTCGGTAGATTTATTTGAGATTTATTTTGGAGATTTCTTCCTCCATTGTTTATGAGTCTTGATCAAATTCTATGTTTACGGATAAAAATCTGCAAGATAATTGTCGGATCACTTTGATATAATTGACTTTAAAAGTATATAAAGATAAAAATACTTGCCATCTATGGATTACTTACTATCTTGAGGTTCATTTGGTAATTTATTAAATATTAATGATTTAACTTGAGTATTATCGGTTTCTATAGTAAATTCTTTAGCAATTAAAAATAATGAAAATTTTTAATTCCTTTTAATATTACTAATTAATTCTTTTCATGGGTTGTATAATTTTGTTACTTTGAATTTAATGTTCAACTTGTGTATCTACATATTTCATTTAAATCAGTTTTAGTATTCTTGCTTGAGTATAAATCATCTAGCATCTGTTTGTAAAATTAGATTATCTGTTGGTTACGGTAATCTTAGTTTAGGTAAATTTTACATTCTTCTTTAATTGTTTAGCTGTTTGTGTATGTTCTTCTTTCCATCCTTGAAGATTATTTTTCTTTAATAATTTTTGTAAATGATTTCTTTTCTTAGCTAAATTATCTATAAATCATTCTGCATAGTTTAAGCATCCTAAAATTTTTGTATTTGTTTTTGTTTTCCAATTTATCGGAAATTGTTTAATTTTTCAACTTATATGAGATTGTAATTTTATTCACTGTATTATTGAGTATCATTCACAAGAATTCTATTTCATTTTGACATATTTTTGCTTTTTCTCACTTAATACTTATTTCTTTTCTTTTACATGTTTGTGCAAAATCTTTTAAATGTTCAATATGTTCTCTATATGTTTTTGAAGCTTATTAAAATATCATCTACATAAACTATTAAATATGTTTTATTTCTTAATAGATCATCCATTCTTCTTTGATATATTTGTGGTGCGTTTTTAATCCAAATGGCATTACTAACCATTCGTAATGGCCTTGAGGTGTACTTAAAGGTTGTATATTTTATACTTATCTTCTTCCATTTTATTTGCCAAAATCACGATTCATGATCAAATTTAGAATAATATGTATTTCCTTTTACTAAATTTATTAATACTTCTTTCTTTGGTAAGAAATATCCATCGAATTTAGTATATTTATTTAATTCTTTATAATTTATAACCATTCTAGCTCTTCCTACTAACTTATTCACTATGTTTCATTACTGTAAGATTTGGACTAGAATGAGGACTAAAACTTTGTCTTATTAAATTTAAATTTAATAATTCTTTTAATTGTATTTTAAATTCAGTTATATCTTCTTGAGTATATATCATTGGTGCATTACTCAATAGTTCTGGGTTCTATTAATTCTATTTTAGCTCTTAGATTTTTAGGGTTCCATAAAGCTAAAGGTTCTCATGATAGACTTCTTGTAATTGTTTCTTAATTTCATCGATAGATATCAACTTATTTTGTAATTGTTGTTTATCAAAAAGATCTTATAAGTATAATCATCGCGTTCAATTGCAACTCTGTATGGTTTAAAGATACTGAGGTGGTCGAAGGATATAGTCACGTGGTGTCTTAAGGTTTATATTATATAAAGTCTGTTGATAACTTTGGAATTGACTAAGAAATCATTTCCTAAGAGTAAATCTTGTTTTAAGGTATCATATTGAATAATATGTTTTAATAAGATTATTTTATTGCCAAGAATAATTGAAACTTGTGATTTATAATATAACTAAAGATGCTTGAGTATTTGTTATTCCTATAAGTTTTATTCATGATCACGAGAACTTATTCCATTCTTTAAGTAAAATGATTTGCCTAATGTAATTTCACTTCCTGTATTTATTATTGTACATATAGTGATATTAATTTCGAGGAATGTTAATTCTATATAAGTACCTAAAGGAAATTTTATAGTATTCATTTATCCATTTTGCCACATTGCTTATTTTGGGACAAAATTACATTGTTTCATTATCCATTTTATATATATTCCTTCGAAGTAATATTATAATTTATGTGTTTTAAAAACTCATTCCTAATATTATATCGTATATTTCATTTTGAGCAAATCATGAGTCTATAAAACATGGTATTCTAAATAATAATCTTCCTAAATATGTTGGTACAGTTACTTCTTTTGTGCATATTCTTAAATTTCCATTGAAGTCTTTGTATTTATATTCACTTGTTGTGGTATGTTCTGTTAATCCTTTATTTTTTAGGATATTTATATGATTATAACTTGAACCTGTATCTATTAATATTTTTGGACCTTCTATAAATTCTATTCCATTAAAATATTTTCCCATTATTACTAAGCTTCTATTAGATGTATTATCAGATATTAATATTTCTTTATATACATTGTACTTGGGTTGTTTTTATTTAATTTTGATTCTTTTAAGAAGTTGTTTATTACCAAATTGAATTGGTATCATTTGATTTTTAATATATTCTTCTAATTCAGGTTTATCATCTTTTATATCTAGATTATAGGTCGTAAGTAAATTAAGGATTTGTAATATTGGTTCTATACTTTGTCCTAAATCTTAAAATTCATTGCCTATTTCTATATATGGTTTATTACTATATATTTCTCAATAATTACTATTACAGAAAGAATATAAGGCAGAATAATAAAATGTCATAATTTTATTTTCAGGTTTCATTATATCTTTTTTCTTCAACTCAAAATGTAAACATAGAGTATCATTTATATTTTTATCTTTTATATGAACAAAATATCTAGGGTAACATGTAAATAAGAATTTTTTACAATATAAGTTTCCTTCTATAGTTCCTAAATGTGTTAATTTAGGGTCTATAAATCTCTGATTATGTAAACTAAGTATTATAGGTGAATTTATTCCTTCTCTAAATAAGGATTTTACTAATATTTGTATCCCAGCTAAATATACATATTGTATTTTATCTCTAATTCTATCACTTTTGATTTTATTTAAAATGGCTTCTATGCCTCTTGAATTTAATAAACTTAGTTTAATATTTCCTATACTTTGTATTATATGTACAGCTTTTTCTTGTTCTTGGTATTTATGAATAATTATATTTTTTCTTTTAAAAAACTGTTGTATATTTCTTAAAATAGTATTATCTAGATTTCTTAAATTTAAAGATATTCTTGAAATCTCTTTTAATTTTTTCTGGTTTAATTGTACAATTAACTGATATCAATATCTATTTTCTTGTTGTTATATTTCATTATTTATTTCTATATCTTCTATGTTTTCCATTTCAGAATTCTGATCCTGACTCATCTGATTCTGAATTTTCTAAAGAACTTGTATTCATAGATTCTGTATCGCTATAACTTTCATATATTTTAATATTGAAACAATTTATATTTTCATTATCAGATAATAATTCTAAATCTGGTTTTATTTCTTGATATTTTATTTCTGCTATTTTGACCTTTTTCTGTTTACATTCAGGGCTTATGTGTCCTTTTTGTCCATAATTCCAGCATTTATATTCTTTATGGTCTTTTTAATTTTTTCATTATATTTTCTTTTATAATATCTTCTATAAGGTTTTCTTTTAAATGTTTTATTTTTCCAATATTTTTTGTAGTATTTTTTATATATTCTTTTGTTTTTATATTTACCTTTATATCCTTATTTACGTTTTTTATGTTTTTTATAATATGGTTTACATCCTCATTGATTTGGTGCATCTACTTGATAACAACAAATCATCATGACATTTTTTATTTTTTTATATAATTGTCTTTCAATACATATATCTTTTAATTTTCTTATGACAAATTCTACTCTAGATCCTAGTGTATTTTGTATCAATTTTCCTGTTTCTGTTGATCTGTATGCATTCCATTCTTTAATAAAGTAAGTATTCCATGGTGATGGTAATTTATTTATATACATATCATAATAAATTGTTTGATCATCATTATCTGTAAATTGTTTATAATAATATTTCGAAATTCACATGTATAATTTTTAATGTTACATAAATTGCATATTTGAAGGTTCATTAAATGTTGTCTTGCTAGAAGTTTTTCTTTTTGTATTTCTTGTTGTTTAAGGTCTTCCTAATTTTCTCCTAAAAATTCATCTGTTATATAATTTATAAATTTATCTAATCCTTCATTAATTCCTTTTCTAAATTCTTGTTTAGTTGCTAATCTTATTAAGGTTTTTGTTTCTTCAGTTATTCCATCCCACCAATTTTGTACATTACCAGTAAAACTCATTATTAGTAATTATATCCATAGATCAAATTTTCTTCTGTATTCTGTGCATCCCAATCATTATTTTGTTTATTAAATATAAACATTATTTTCATATCATTTGACCAACTTGTTAATGTTTTACTTGGATCTTTTCTACAGTCTATATCTAATTTACTTCCCACAGGTTTAATAGGTTCATTTTCAGTTTTATATTCAGGTATGTATTCTCCTGGATACATTTTATAATAAGGTTTTTTAGATACTAATGTCTGGTTATGTGCTCTTACCCCTTTATCAGTGACTACTATATTAGGATTTTCGGTTTTTATTCTTGGTTCAGTTGGTGGTGCTCCAACATTCATATTTACATCAAATCCTAGTGTTTCTAGGTCTAAATCTTCTAATGATAATTTCTCA
Organism: Murraya koenigii; assembly: GCA_025617385.1. Classification (NCBI taxonomy): domain Eukaryota; kingdom Viridiplantae; phylum Streptophyta; class Magnoliopsida; order Sapindales; family Rutaceae; genus Murraya; species Murraya koenigii. Next base: position 337,225 of record CM046819.1, read on the forward strand.
AATTGTTCTTCTAAATTATCCATTATTCACTACTTGAACTTGATTATTTAGGTTCATCAATTTTTATTCCTTTTTGTTTTATATCAGTTTTTTCTTTTGACTTATTTTTTGATATGCTTTCCTTTGATCTTTTTATTGTCTCTTGTAATTATTTTTGATATTCTTCTTCTTTTCTTAATATTTCCGGCATAACATTAGTTCGTATTCTTTCATCAAATGATCCTTTGACTACTTCTCCAAATTGTATTTTGTCTTTATGTTTAATTGATTCTTTTAATTCTTTTTGTGTTTCTAAAATTATTGATTTCTTTTCTAACTTAGTTTTTATTTCAAAAACTTCAATTTTTAGAAGTTTAATTTCTTCTATTATTGTTTTAATATGTATTATCATTTGTTTATTTAATTCGTTAATTTCTGTAATATGTTTATCCGTTTTGTATTTTTCTGATTTTTTTGGACTTTAGTAATATATTCATAAGAAGGGTATTTTAGTGATTTTGATATGTTTTGGCTAGTTTTGAAAAAAATAAATTTAAAAGGTTATTTTAAAAAATTACAAAAATTATGTGGTTATTATTGTAGATTTCCCAATTAAATTTGAGCGACACCCATGCCTATTATCTCACAATAATACAAAAATAACTAAATTTATCAACAACAATTATTGAGATATCATTTTGCGACTACAAGATACCATTAACTCACAACACCATAATCTAAAAGAAATAAACAATTAAACTCTAAAAGAATTTAAATCATAATCTGATAAAAAATATTAATTAAAATTTATTTAATAATTATATTAAATTTAATAACTGAAAGTTATTTATTCTTATTGTATTATATTAAATAATCAAATCTGTCAAAATTTTGCTCACTCTACCATTTCTCTTGGGAATAGGGAATTAACTTATTTAATAAAAATAATTTTGGTTGGTCCAAAAACTTTGCAATAGTAAATCATAATTGTAATTAAGAAAGAGAAAAAAAAGCGAGGACGATGTGTCATATCATTAGCTACAGGCTTACAGATCAAAACCGTAAATTACGTAAAAGCCAATCGTGAGCCCCAGTCAAGAAATTCAAAGACATCATTGCTCGTCACGTGTATCAACCTCGGCTTTAATGCTTTAATTATGTGTCCATGATACATTTGGAGGTTCTTGATAATTAAATTTCTCTGTAAATAATAAAAAATAAAAATAACCGCAGTCGACAAGTGGCATATCACACGCGACTGATGTGTAATAATTCTTCAAGTTATGTATAATTTAATGGTAATTATCAAGTTACAATTAAAGTCACTTATTCTTTCTATTTTTAGTATAAAAATTAATAATAAAATAACATATTTTATTATATATTATAAAGGTTGTAAGTTATATTTAATTGTAACAAGACCCTAATTTAATTGGATTTCAATTCAACGCCGAATGCTTAAATTCTTTATAATCTTTTGTTTCACATGTGTATACAATAATATATAATTAAAATTTATTTTATTTTAATTTAATAATTATTAATTATATTTTTAAAAAATATTAACAAAACAACTCACACGGAATCTAAATCCAATTTAATTACATTAAAAATATTATTAATTCATTTAATACATATTTAATATGATCTACATTAAATATTTTGTATATATTTAAAAATTTATAATATTTTATACATTTTATAATATTATGTATTGATGACACCCGCTTAATTATAAACTAAATTTTTATTATTATGTAAAACATTCATAAATAAATAAGGAACGAGAAAAAGTTAAAACATTAACAAATAAATAAGGAATGAGTAAAAGTTCATTAGAGAAGTGTATTATAATACATAATGTTCACAATCTAATAATATTTTACAAGATATACAAGGTTTTTAACTTACTAAAACTTGTAACTCAAGAGAATTATAGAGAGATTCATATATTCATTACCTAATGAAGTCGTACAAGAGATATAAGACTTCTTAACTCATCACTCTAAGAAATCTACTTAAGAAATATATAATTGGATGAATAAACATTAACAAGAATACTCTTTTAAGTTACATTCTTAAAATCATAATATTTTTTTAAGTTGCAACCTAATATATTCATATAGATAACTTGTAACATCTCTCTATATTTAAGATAAGATTTATATCATTTAAAATTAAAATAAAACTTGAATTGAAGGTCTTAGCTATCATAAGATAAAAGGGATAAAATAAAATATGATTTAACTTTAAGGTCAATTTTGTCAACAAATCTAAGTAGCCAACACATTAATTATATCTTGATGGAACTCAAAATCAAACATCCTTAAATTCATTAGACTCTTAACTCAAAAATCTTTGTGGTGATATAAAGTTTGTTAATTAAACCTTGATGGATTGATGCTATAAAATAAAAAAACTTTGACCTTGCGTAGAATTTTTTACAACTGTGACATTTATTAATCAAATCTTGAATATATTTAAGAAGAGAAATCTTAATTTGATTCCATAAAATTAATAAAAATTAGACATATTTATCTTTATAATTATATATAATATAAAATTTAATTACATCTAAAAAATACAGTTAATTCGAACAACAATGATGATAGAGTTATAAACTATTTATATAAATTAATATATACAAAATTAATGTGACATGAATAAATTAATTAAAAAATAATAATAATAAATTTTAAAAACTATATGAGTCTATAATAATTTTATAAAAAAAATTAAATTTGTTCATATTATATCTATTTATATATATTTATTTGTATAAAATATTATAATTCTATCATTATTCTTAGAACAAATAGAGTCGCAGTCTTAGATTGTAATTGTCTCTTAGACAACATCTAAAAACACTCGTGATTCGATTGATATTACAAATTACATATACGTCTACCACAATAATGTATATTTACACTTTTAAAGATTATAATTTATCTATAATTTTTAGAAAATAATTTTGCTGGCTCTAATCGTAGGAATAGCAAATTACGATTTTAAAACAAATAATTTTGGTTAGTTCAAAAACTTTCCAGTAGTAAATTATAATTGTAACTAAAAAACGAAAAAAAAATCCGCGGACGATGTATCAATCATTAGCCACTGGCATCATGATTAAAACTGTAAATTATGTAACATCAATAATGAGCCCAGGTCATGAAATGTAAACCATCATTGCTGATCACATTTATCAACTTTCCGCTTTGATGCTTTAATTATGACAGTTCTTGATAATTTAAATTTCTCTCTAAATAATTAAAAATAAAAATCACCCACGAGGCCACGACTGGATGAGCAGTGATTCTTCAAGTGACGTAAAATTTAGTTAATTTTATTTTTTATTCAATGACTATTAATTATATTTTTCTAAAAAATTAACCAAAAAAAAAACAACTCACACTAAATTTTAATTCAATTTAATTACATTAAAAATATTAATTATGTAGGCAAAGGCTATGGTTGATTAAATCCATTGTAAATAATGAATTATAACTATACACGTAAAGTAATAAATAATAAAAAATATATTATAATTTTAATTATATGATTATAAAAAATATTCTATCATTAAACTGTTTCAACGTAACCAATTATAACTTCGAGAATTTCTGTACAAATATGGATATAGAGTTAAAAGTTTTGTTCACCAGACACATCCATGAGCAAACGAGATAGGTAGAAGCGACAAATTAAACCATAAAAGATTTCTAAAAAATAGGTCAAAAAGTAGAGAAGGGAATGAGTATTTGAATTGCCTAATGTATTATAGGCTTATAGAACCACACACAACATTGCCATGGGAGAAACGCTATTTACCTTAGCATTTGAGTATGAAGCTATAATTTCAGCATAAATTGGGATACACACACATCGGACAATTTTAACGAGAAGTAAAATAATGAGCAGATTCGTGAGAATCTTGACCCATAGGAAGAAGGGAGAGAAAAGTCATTAAAAATGATAGCTAAACTGCCAGCAAAATGTGACTTACTATTACAACCAAAATGTGCGAGTTTGGTAATTTAAAAGAGAAGATTGAGTGCTTAAAATGGTGAACCAAAGCATCAAAAATCCCAATTAAGGGATGCTACTCTATATTGAGAAGGTTATTATAGGATTTTACGAGTGACTGGTCCGAAAGCATACAAGTTAGCTTACCCAGATAAATGGGAAGTTAAAAGACCATAGAATGCAGAGTATTTAAAAAAGTATTTCCAGTAAGTTTCCTTGAAAATTAATATTATTTCATTAATGAATTTAACTTTTTTAAATTTAAAGTATGTAATAAATTGATCATTAATAAAAAGAAACAAAGTATGCTTTCAGAATTGATTCGAGTAAATTAACTTTTTAAAAACATGTTAAGGCTAGAAGTCTCAAAACTTACTGGAGGCAAGACAAAAATCCAAGGTTAGTCAGAATTGGTTCAAGTAAATAAAGCTCTTAAAATGTGTTAAAGTTATAAGTCTCAAAGACTACTCGAGGTGAAACGAAGAGTTAAGATTGTCCAGAATTGATTCAAGCAAGTAAAGCACTTAAAAATATATTAAGACCAGAAGTCTTAGAGTTTGCTTGAGGGAAGACAAAGAGCTAAGGTTAGCTAGAATTGGTTCAAGCAAGTAAAGTTCTTAAAAATATGTTAAGGACAGAAGTCTCAAACACTACTTAAGGCGAGATAAAATAGCTCAATTATGCCAAAACTAACATAAGAAGATTTAAACTTTTAAAGAATGTTAAGGCAAGAATAAAAAATTAATGTCTGAAAGTCTATTCAAGGCGGGATAAAACTCGAAACTTGCTAAAATCTCTCGAAGCAGTTCAAGTTCTTAAAAAATATCTTGAAATAAAAGCCAAGGTCAGAAATTTTATTCAGTTTAGTAAAGATCAAAGTTTACAAAGTTCATACATAGAAAGCAGTAATGTAAACTAGGAAGCTTGAGTAAACTGGTCAACGACTTGATCGGTCACTTGAGTAGTCTGGTTGATACCAGATACAGTTTAAGAACCGCTTTCATTAAAGAGAGCAACTTCTTCAAGCCCTGTAAGAATAATTTCCATACTTAGGGCTAGTTCTTTCTGCTGAAGGCCCCTAGTATCCTGCTAATTCATATAAGCATCCACACCAGTTTCAATCTTGGACATATTCAACTCACGACACTCTTTTTCCAAAAATAGACATGATGCACTCATTATAGACTACGTGTGTATGTC
>CM046819.1:342526-354203 GCA_025617385.1 Murraya koenigii
GCCAAGTAAAAATTTTCTAAGTTGTTGACTTCCTATTTTCATTTATGCCCAAGTGTAACGTCGCTTAACCATGCATGGTAGAGTTTTGCTTCGACTTAGGCTAAAAAGCCTTATGTCTATTTTACGAGCTCATTTGAATTGCTCGAGCCTCGCGATTTGGCTCTCGCTAGACAACGTCCCGCCTGTAGCTTAGGCTCTAGTGGACTTTGGACAAGGGTTCCTATTGAACTCCAAATGGGTCAGAACTGACCGCTAGGCACCGTCCCGCCTAAGAATTAGGCTTGGGACTTCGGGTCGTAGCGCTCTTCTTGATCTTCCGCCCGGCCCGCAATTGACCCAGTCTTGCCGATTCTCCCGCCGGCCCGCAATCGACCTGCTGCAGGCACCGTCCCTCCGGGACTTCCGCCAAGGAGTTCTTCCAAACTTCGCCGAGCCTTTAATCGACCCGAGGTCTTCCGATGATACTCCCGCCTCGGTCTTCAATCGACTCGAAGCTAGCACCGTCCCGCCTAATGACTTAGGCTTGGGACTTCCGCCGAGGAGCTCTTCTTCCGCCGAGCCTTTAATCGACCCGAGGTCTTCCGATGATACTCCCGCCTCGGTCTTCAATCGACCCGAAGCTGGCACCGTCCCGCCTAATGACTTAGGCTTGGGACTTCATGCCGAGGAGCTCTTCTTCTCGCTCGAGCCTTTAATCGACCCGAGGTCTTCGACGATACTCCCGCCTCGGTCTTCAATCGACCCGAAGCTGGCACCGTCCCGCCTAATGACTTAGGCTTGGGACTTCCGCCGAGGAGCTCTTCTTCCGCCGAGCCTTTAATCGACCCGAGGTCTTCCGATGATACTCCCGCCTCGGTCTTCAATCGACCCGAAGCTAGCACCGTCCCGCCTAATGACTTAGGCTTGGGACTTCCGCCGAGGAGCTCTTCTTCCGCCGAGCCTTTAATCGACCCGAGGTCTTCCGATGATACTCCCGCCTCGTCTTCAATCGACCCGAAGCTAGCACCGCCCCGCCTAATGACTTAGGCTTGGGACTTCCGCCGAGGAGCTCTTCTTCCGCCGAGCCTTTAATCGACCCGAGGTCTTCGATGATACTCCCGCCTCGTCTTCAATCGACCCGAAGCTGGCACCGTCCCGCCTAATGACTTAAGCTTGGGACTTCCGCCGAGGAGCTCTTCTTCCGCCGAGCCTTTTAATCGACCCGAGGTCTTCGATGATACTCCCGCCTCGGTCTTCAATCGACCCGAAGCTGGCACCGTCCCGCCTAACGACTTAGGCTTGGGACTTCCGCCAAGGAGTTCTTCTTCCGCCGAGCCTTTAATCGACCCGAGGTCTTCTCGATGATACTCCCGCCTCGGTCTTCAATCGACCTGAAGCTTAGCACCGTCCCGCCTAATGACTTAGGCTTGGGACTTCTGCCGAGGAGTTCTTCTAAACTCCGCCGAGCCTTTAATCGACCCGAGCTCTTCTCGATATTACTCCCGCCTCCGGTCTTCAATCGACTCGAAGCTGGCAACCGTCCCGCCTAATGACTTAGGCTTGGGACTTCATGCCAAGGAGTTCTTCTGCTTCCGGTCTTCATTTTGAACTTACATTATGAATGCTATTCTTATTCTTACATAGATTTGTACTTTTACATATCCCATCTTGGGAGAGATATTACATTAGCATTTTACAATACAAGAAGACTCCATCGAAAATACTTCCTCGTGAGTCATGTGCTCCACTGGCCTCTCGACCTCCTCGTCCATCCTGACGAGAGAGCCTAGATGCTCCTCGGGTCCCGCTAGCTGAGTGACTCGACAGGACCTTCCTGGCTTGTCCTAGTACACCTCGCCTGGGTCCTTCGTGCTCTGGTTGACTTTCCTCAACACCCAATCACCCACCCTGAACCCATGAACGTGTACCTTTCGTCAGTAATAACGAGCCACTCTCGCTGATATTCTCGAGATCTTGGCAGCCTATCCTTTCTCTCTTTCTTCCAAAGAAGTCCAGCCTCGCACACATCTCGCTCGCTGTTTTGCTCCTCGTCAAGTGTTCTCGTCCGGTGTCCCCATTCCTATTTCAATGGAACCACCGCTCAGCGCCCAAATGCCAAGGAGAATCGGGGTCTCCAATGGACGCTTGCGTGTGGTCTCAGAGGCCCACAAGACACCGTGCACTCGTCCACCCATGCCCCTTTGCTCGCCCAGCCTTGTCTTCAAGAGGCGCTTATAGTTTTATTCATGCCTCACTTGCCCATTGGCCTCGCGAGCGAGGAGAGCAAACTTCAACTCTATCCCCGTATTCTCGATGTAAGTCTCCGAACTCTGCCATTATCAAACCGCCTCCCATTATCTGATGACTAATGCATGAGGAATCCCATACCGCAAATCACATTCTTCCAAATGAAATCGCTGGTTTTACCTTCCGCGATGCCGCTCAAGGCTCCCACTTCGACCCATTCGGTGAAATAATCAATCGCGACTACGGCATGGGTGGCTGATGCTTTCCTTCTAAGAAGGGCTCCAATCAAATCTATCCCCATCGAGCAAACTGCCATGGCGAATTCATCACCGTAGGTTCTCCTGAGGTCGAGTCGTGGTTAGCAAAGCTCCGACAACTCTTGCAGCCTTCTGCCTTCTCCCGAAGCATCTCTGGCATGCGAGGCCAAAATACCCTCGCCTCAAGGCCTTGAAAGCCAAGGACCTCGCGCCGTAACGATTTCCACAGACTCCTCGTATCTCTCTCGAGGATCGAATCGCCTCCTCTGGTCTAAACACCGCAGCTAGCGGGAGAGTGTACCCGTCTCAGATAAGACCCCATCGACGAGAGTGTACCGGCCGCTTTGCACTTCAATTTCCTTGCTCGCTTCTTATCACCCCAAGACCGTCCCTTCCTCGAGGTAGAAGTAATCGGCTCCATCCGTGTATTGCTCGCTGATAGCTCATCACTCTGCTCCTCCCGCTCGATACTCGAAAGGTGTTTTCATTTCCGCAGGATAGATTTTGGAAACTTGGATCCGAGGTATCGCCATGCGAGCTATCATATCTCGCCGAAAATTCTTCCCTCGATATGCTCCACCTCGACAACTGGAAATTCTTCATTACCGCCTTACCTTCCAAGGTAAGCGCCCATCTTCTCCCTTCGCTCGAAAGCTCTCGCCGAGGTGATTAGCTACCAACCGCGAGTCCGCTCAAGCTTTATTTCCTCTCGCTTACTATCGAGGCGAGCTTCAACCCCGCTTATTACAACCTCATACTCTACTCGATTGTCGGTGACTTCAACTCTAATCTCACAACAGACAGCATCTCCGCCCCTCCTGACTTCTTGAGCACCACCCCGCCTCCCGCCTCCCCGACTTCCACAGTGATCCATCTACCGTGACTATCCATGCGTAGTCGAGGCTCCGGAGCTCGACGAGGGTTCGCCTCCGCCTCTTTACCCTCGCCGCACTCGACCACTAAGCTCCGCTAAAGACCGTGCTTTTATGGTCGCTCGGGTCGGTAATTGAGCGTCAAACTCGCTTAACTCCATCGACCATTTAACCAACCTTCCGTAGGTCTCGTGTTTGTGTAGTAGTTTGCCCGAGAGGTCGGTTAGTCAAGCACCACCACCGAATGTGCTTGAAAATAAGGCCTCGCCTGTCACGCGACTGTGGCTAAGTGCCCACTTCTCCATGGTCGATACCGGTTTCACTTCTAAGCAACGCCTCGCTGTAATAAACAGTGGCATCAGATCCTCGATTCCTCCCTTACCGTAATCGAGCTCGCTGCCCATCGGATACAACCAAGCATGAAACAAGACTTCTCCCGCCGAGGTGTCGACAAGAATCTGAGCTTTCAACAAATACTCTTTCACCGCTGAACGCCTCCTCGCATTCGGGGTCCATTTCGCCTTCCCGCCCTTCTTCATTTCCGGAAGAAGACTCCAGATTTATCCGTGGCTCGAGATACGAACCCGCTGAGGGACGCTAGCTCACCGGCCGACTCAGATCTCCTCGAGGCTACGTAGGGACCTCATTTCTATCACCGCACCGATCTTCTCCTGATTGGCCTCGATCCCCCGTGACTCACCACGAAGCTTCAAGAATTTTCCCGAACTCACTCCAAAAGCACATTTTTCTGGGTTTAACTTCATTCTCAGATTTCCTTAGAGTGCGAGGTCTCCTCTAGATGCTTTACATGCTCCTCCGCCTCTAGACTTCGGTGATCATGTCATCTACATATACCTCCATAGTCCGACCGATCAATGGCTTGAAAACCTTGTTCACTAGCTCTCGACACGCCGCCTCGCATTCTTTAGGCCGAAAGGCATGACCTCGTAGCAAGACAAATCTCGATCGGTGATGAAAGTCAGACACCTCGTCTCGATCGGTGCATGGAATTTGGTTATATCCTCGAGAATGCATCCACGAAGCTAAGAACCCGTGCCCCGCCGTAGAATCCACCAGCTGGTCTATCTTCTAGAAGTGAAAGCTATCTTTCTAGGCAGCCTTGTTCACATCTCGCGAAGTCAACACACATTCTCCATTTCCCATTTGCTTTCTTCACCAAGATCACATCTCGAGATCCATTCGGGTAGGATACCTCCCAGATGAATCCCGCCGCAGCAATTTTTCAACCTCGCAGCTGATGGCTTCAGATCTCTCCCGGTTCACGCACCTCCTCTTCTCGCTTCATCGGCTTAAGCATCTCTCCAGATCGCCACCGTGACACGCCACTCCGGTCGATCCCGCATATCATCGCAGCGCCCATGCGAACACATCTCGCGGTGCTCGCAGACATTCCACCAACTTTTCCTTCAACGGCCACTAAGTGCCCGAGCCGATCTTGACTTTCTTCCTGGGTCATCCGCCTCACCTCGAGCTCCTCCAACTTCTCACCGGCTCTCGCCTCCGCCTCGATTCCCCTCGTGTTCAGCGAGGTAATCAGATAGTTTCTTTGGCGCTACAACAGAAGCAGCCTCGCCACCCTTTCGTCGCTTTCACGACCCCTATAGACCCCATTTACTCGACACTTTAGTGGCTAAGTAATGGGTGGACACCACGATTGGTCGATCCTCATAAACGGCCTCCCTAGAATCGCCTCGGTACGGGCCGGTTTCATCTACCACCACGAAATCCAAAGATCATGTTCTTCTCGAAAGGCTTCGAGCCCATGGTTACCGCCAACTTGATGATTCCTAGAGGTATTAGCTTTCCTCCCGAACCCCTTCAAGCGAAGTGCTCAGATGCTCGAGGCTCGCTACCGCTATTCCTAAATCCTCGAGTGTGGATTTGAAAAGAATATCTACCGAGCTCCCGAGTCAACCAAGATTCTGATCAACTTCCTTATTCGCTACATTGGCTTTTACCACTGTGGCATCTTCGTGGGTACAAAGACCCCTCCTCATCTTCATCTCGTCCACATGATTGGCACCCACCAACCTCGGCCTTCTCGGTCGCAGTGAGCAAGCGAATAGACTTCTCACGGCAATGCAGATATCCGCAATAGTTTTTCCGGCCCTGCTGAACTTCCTACCATCGCTGGCCCAACCGAAATTACTCTCGTGGATGGTGGTCTGCAGATCGATTTCTACAAACTCATCCTGTATCGATTTCTAACTAAATCTTCCACCGGTTTTTCAAATCACCAAGACCGTGATGCGGTGTGACCATGGTCTCCATGGAAACGGCAGAATCGCCTCGCCTCCGCCTACTAGCTAGCGTGGTCATCTAAGGCTGAGGGCTTAGCAACCACGCCTCGCCCACTCGAAGTATCTCTTCAAGAGATACCTTCAACTTCAGATATCGTCCGTAAGGTGGCTCTGCTCCACTACTCAGTATTGCCTCTATCCCCTGGAAGCTTCGCTGGGTGGCAACGAACGATCACCCCGCTGCAGGCTCACTTCAGTCTACTCTATGGTCAGGTCATGGGTATGTGGCCATCATGACGCCTCAGATTCTCTCGCGATCCCTACCTGAGACCCGCGAGGTGGTCGGGGACCATCCGCGTGGGAACTCTCCGACATGGGTCAGACAGGCAGCCTTGGCCTCACGCCTTGAGCTCGTGGTCCCCTGTGGCTCCCTTCTCCTTCCTTCTGCTTCCACCAACCCGCTCACTTCTCACTTTGCGCCTTTTTCTTCTTCGACTACTATATCCAGCTTTTACTTGTTCGGACGCGTCCGAATCACGAACGGATCAAGGACTCCGCAGTTATACCATGGTCTCCCCATCCGAATCACCATCCTTTAATCCTCTTGTAGCTCGGGATGGTTGAACGCACCAAGATCTAGGACCGATCTATGGTATCTTTTGATAAACTCACGGAGGAACTCTCCTTCTTTCTCGCCTCACTTCGACTACCCATCATGTCATCCTCGTGGTCACCGCGCTCCTAATTGTTCTCGCGAACTCCCCGCACATCTGTTCAAAACTCAAAATGCTTCCCGTGGAGTCTCATGCAGTACCATTATCTCGCCTCTTCCTCAAGAGTGAGCGGAAGGCCCCGCACCTCGCGTCACCGATGCACTCGCACCCTTGCCATGTCGCTGAACCGCCTATATGTACTAATGGATCACTCTTTCCCGAATATTTCGGATCCGGAAGCGAAAGTCCAAGAGGATTAAAGGATGGTATTCTACTGGGAGACCATGGTATAACCTCAGTGAGTCCTTCGATCCGCTCAGTATTCTGGACGCTGCATTTAACAAGTAAAGCTCGGATATGGTAATCAAGAAGAAAAAGCCGCCAAACCGAGTAGTGAGCAGTCAGCGGAGCAAGCAGGAGGAGAGAGGGAGCCCCGCCCGAGGGACACAGCTCCAAAGGCAACGAGAGACCGGCCGCCTGCATACAACCCATATCGTAGAGTGCCAATCACGTGGATGTATGTAAGACGATGAGGGGTGCCAGACTCTCACCGAAGATACCCCCGTGGTAAAAGCCAATGAAGTGACAAGTGAAGTCGACCGAACATCGGTCGACTCTGGGAGCCTCTGTAGATATTCTTTTCAAATGCACACTCGAGGATTTATGAATAAGCAGCGCGAGCCTCGAGCATACGAGCACTCCTCAAGGGGTTCTGGGAGGAAAGCTAATACCTCTGTGAATCATCAAGTCGGCAAGAACTACGGGCTCAAGCCTTCGAGAAGAACACGATGCCGGATTTCGTGTGGTAGATGAAACCAACCCCATACCAGTGATTCTGTGGAGGCCGCTTATGAGGATCACCCAACGCGTGGTGTCCACCCATTACTTAGCCTCTAAAGTATCGAGTAAACGGGGCCATAGTGGTCGTGAAAGGCAGCCAAGCGGTGGCGAGGAGTCACTACCAGTAGCCGCCAAAGAAACTATGCAGACACCTCGCTAGACACGGTGGGGAATCGAGGAACCAAGGCAAGAGCCGCAGAGAAGTCGGAGGAGCTCGAGAGTGAGCAGCATGACCCCGAGAAGAAAGTCCGAATCGACCGGCCTTAGTGAGCCGTCAAGCGAAAAGTCAGGAATGTCCGCGAGCACACGCAGATGTGTTCGCATGGACGCACGATGATACGCCCGGATCGACCTGTAGCTGGCGTGTCACAGTCCGGCAAGACGGAGAGATGCTAAGCCAGAAAGCGTAAGAGGAGGTGCGTGAACCGAGAGAGATACGAAGCCATCAACCGCGAGGTTGAAAAGTCACTGAAAGTGGATTCATACGGAGGTATCCTACCCCGAATGGATCTCGAATGCGTGTCAGCGAAGAAAGCAAACGGGAAATGGAGAATGCGTGTTAACTTCACAGATGTGAACAAGGCCTCGCCTGAAGATAGCTTTCCACCACCAAGATAGACTCAACCGGTGGATTCTACTATAGGCACCAGTTGCTTAGCTTCATGGATGCATTCTCGTGATATAACCAAATTCCCATGCACCAATCGGACGAGGAGTGTACAGCTTTCATCACCAATCGTGGTCAGATCACATAAGGTCATGCCTTCTACCTAAAGAATGCAGGGCGACGATCGCAGGCTAGTGAACAAGGTTTTCAAGCCATCGATCGGCCTGACTACGGAGGTATATGTAGATGACATGATCACTAAGTCTAGAGACGCGAGGAGCATGTAAAGCATCTAGAGGAGACCTTCGTGACTCCCAGTGAAGTACCGAATGAAGTTAAACCCCAAAAATGTGCTTGGAGTGAGTTCTGGAAAATTCTTAGCTTCATGGTAAGTCACAGTGGATCGAGGCCAATCCTGAGAAGATCGAGCAAGCTGATAGAAATGAGGTCCCTCAGTAGCCTCAAGCGAGATACAGTAGTCCTGACCCAAGCAAGCTGGCCCCTCAACAGTGTTCAGATCACGAGCCACTTGATAATGCCGAGTCTCTTCCGTGAAACGAAGAAGGACAGAAGACGAAATGGACCCCGAATGCGAGGAGGCTGCCCAAAGAATCGAAAGAGTATTTGTTGAAAGTCTCACATCACAACACCTCGAGCAGTGAGAGGTAATCGCTTCTATACTTGGTCAGATCCCAACGGGCAACGAGCTCGGCCTCGTAGTGGAGGAATCAGTGGTACAAGACTCGCTTATTACACGAGCAGAAGCTGCTGTAAGCGTAAACCCTAGATCCAACCATGGGAGGTGGGCACTAGCTCTCGGTCACTACGTACCAAAACCGAGGCCTTATTTTCAAGCACATTCAGCAGCGGTATCGACTAACCAACCTCTCGTGCAAGCTCTACACAAACCCGAGACCTCCGAAGGTCAAGTTAAATGGTCACGGAGTTGCTTAGTTCGACCTTAATTACCAACCCCGAGCACCCATAAAAGCACGCCTTTAGCCGACTTCGTGGTCGAGTGCACCACGAGTGGTAAAGAGACTGAGAGCTGAACCTCATCAAACTCCCAAGCCTCAACTAACGCATGGATAGTCACATGAGATGGATCCCGTGGAAGTCGTGAGCAGGAGCAGGGCGGTGCTCAAAAGTCCGTAGGGGCTGAGATGCAATACGCGCGAGATTAGAGTTCAAGTCACCAACAATCGTGCCGAGTACGAGGTCAGAATACTGGGTCAAGCTCGCCTCAAGAGTAAAAGCAGAGGAAATAAAGCTCGAATCTGACTCACAACTGGTAACTAATCACCCCGACGAGAGCTTTCGTGCAAAGGGAGAAGATGGACGCCACCTTCGTAGCGTAAGGCAACTGAATGAAGAATTTCCGAAATGTCGAGGTGGAACATATCCCAAGGGGAAGAATTTTCGAAGCAGATATGATAGCTCGCATAGCAGCCCACCCTGATCCCAAGTTTCCAAAATCTATCCCTCCGAATGAAAACCCGCCGAGTATCGAAAGCGAGGACGAGGTGATGAGCCTATCAACGAGCAACACCGGATGGAGCCGATTACTTCCTACCTCAAGGAAGGGACAAGGCTTACCGATAAGAAGGTGCAAGGAAATCGAGTGCAAAGCAGCCTGTACACTCTCATCGACGGGGTCTTATACAGACGCGGTACACTCTCCCTCACGCAGGTGCTTAGTACTCAAGAGGAGGCCGACACGCCCTCGCAGAGATACACGAGGGAGTCTCGTGGAAATCATTCCGCGCGAGGTCCTTGGCTTTAAGCGCCTCGAGGCAAGGGTATTTTGGCCTCGCATGCACCGAGATGCTCTGTGAGAAGACGAGAAGTCGCAAGAGTTGTCGAGCTTGCTAACCACCGACTCACCTCCCGAGAACCTTACGACGATGAATTCGCCATGGCCGCTCGCTTCAACTGGGATAGATTTGATCGGCCACCGCCAAGGGAAAGCATCCGCCACCCATGCCATAGTCGCGATTGATTATTTCACCAAACGGGTCAAGCTGGAGCCTCGAAGCAAGATCACGTAGGTAAAACCACCGATTTCATTTCGAAGAACGTGATTTGCGTGTACGGGATTCCTCATGCATTAGTCACCGATAACGGGAGACAGCTGATAATGGCAAGTTCGTAGACTTCGCCGTAATCTGGGATAGAGTCAAGTTTTGCTCTCCTTCACACCCACAAGCCAACGGGCAAGCAGAGGCCGCGAATAAAACTATAAAACGCCTCAAGACAAGACCGACGAGCAAAAGAGGCCTCGTGGACGAGCCGCCTCGTGTCTCGTGGGCCTACGTAACCACACACAAAACGGCCACTCGAGAGACCCCATTCTCCTCGGCATTTGGGCACGGGCAGCTGGTTCCCTACCGAATAGGAATCGGGACACACCTGATGTAACACTTCAACGAGGAGCAAAACAACGAGCGACGTAGCGCAGCCTCGACTCACTGGAAGAAAGAAGAGAAAGGATACCGCCAAGATCTCGTAATATCAACAGAGAGTGGCTCGTTATTACAACCAAAAGCGTACACATTCACGGCTCTGCGTAGTGATCGGTGTCGAGGAAAGTCAACCGGAGCACGAAGCGACCCAAGGCAAGTGTACTAGACCAAACCGGAAGCGTCCCTATCGAGTCACTCAACCAGCAGGACCAGTGAGCATACCGGCCTCTCATCCGGATGGACGAGAGGTCAAGAGGCCGTGAACGCACAACTCCCGAGGAAGTATTTTCAGAGGTCTTCTGTATTGTAAAATGCTAATGTAATATCTCTCCCCAAGCACTGGATATGTAAAAGTACAAATCTATGTAAGAATAAGAATAAGATTCATAATGTAAGTTCAAAACGAAGACCGTATAGTTAAGAACTCCTCAGCACGAAGTCCCAAAGCCTAAATCATTAAAGCTGACTCGGCCAAGCTCCAGTCAATCAAGACCGTAGCAGTGAGTAATATCGTAAGGCTCTCGGTCAATTAAAAGGCTCGAGCGTAGTTTCGTAAGAACTCCTCACAGCAAGTCCCAAAGCCTAAGTCATTAGGCGGATTCGCGCCAAGCTCCAGTCAATCAAGACCGCAGCAGGAGTATCATCAAGACCCCGGTCAATTAAAAGCGCTCGAGCGTAGAAGAGCCTCTACCGTAAGTCCCAAAGCCTAAGTCATTGGAGTGATTGCGCCAAGCTCCTAGTCAATCAAGACCGTGAGCAGGAGTATCATCGAAGACCCCGGTCAATTAAAAGGCTCGAGCAGTAGAAGAGCTCCTCACCGTAAGTCCCAAAGCCCAAGTCATTAGACGTGATCTGCCAAGCTCCAGTCAATCAAGACCGTAGCAGTGAGTATCATCGAAGACCTCGAGTCAATTAAAAGGCCTCGAGCGTAAGTTTCAAGAACTCCTCGCCGTAAGTCCCAGGGACGGCTACACGCTGGTCAATTGCAGTCCCGAGCAGGAGAATCAAGCAAGCCTCAGGTCAATTGCAGTCCTAGCGTAAAATCAAAAAGAACGCTACGACCGAAGTCCCAAAGCCTAATTCTCAGGCGTGATCTGCCTCAGCTGAGGTCAATTGCAGCCCGAGCCGGAGTTCAATAGAACCCCTCGTCCAAAAGTCCCTAGCCTAAGCTCTGAAGTGGACGCTGTTCAGCAAGAGCCAAACGCAGCTCGAGCAATTCAAATGAGCTCGTAAAATAGACATAACGCTTTTTAGCCTAAGTCGAGCAAAACTCTACCATGCATGGTTAGCAAAGATTACACTCGGGCATAAATGAAAATAGTAAGTCCAACACTTAGAAAATTTTTACTTGACAAGCATATTCAAAGTCAATTTATAAGGCAAGAGCATGTGCACACGAGCATTCAATAGAGTTGTTCAAACATGTATCTTTTATTTCA
>CM046819.1:354303-367534 GCA_025617385.1 Murraya koenigii
GCGATCTTACGCGGACTGCAATTGACCCGAGCTTCGTGATACTCACGCTTTCGGGCTGCGATTGACCGAGCATGGCGCCATCCGCTTGGGATTTACGGCCAGAGTTCTTGAACCTGCACGGGACTGCAATTGACCGGAGCTTCGCGATACTCCTGCTCGGGACTGCAATTGACCCGAGCATGGCGCCATCCGTTGGGATTTACGGCCAGGAGTTCTTCGCGATCTTACGCGGGACTGCAATTGACCCGAGCATGGCGCCATCCGCTTGAGATTTACGGCCAAGGGTTCTTCGAACTTACGCGGGACTGCAATTGACCCGAGCTTGCGATACTCCTACTCGGGACTGCAGATTGACCCGAGCATGGCGCCATCCGTTGGGATTTACGGCGAGGGTTCTTCGATCTTACGCAGGACTGCGATTGACCGAGCATGGCGCCATCCGGTTAGGATTTACGGCGAGGGTTCTTCGATCTTACGCGGACTGCAATTGACCGAGCATGGCGCCATCCGCTTGAGATTTACGGCGAGGGTTCTTCGAACCTGCACGGGACTGCAATTGACCGGAGCTTCGCGATACTCTACTCGGGCTGCGATTGACCCGAGCATGGCGCCATCCGGTTGGGATTTACGGCGAGGAGTTCTTGCGATCTTACGCGGGACTGCAATTGACCCGAGCTTCGCGATACTCTGCTTTCGGGCTGCAATTGACCCAGCATGGCGCCATCCGCTTGGGATTTACGGCCAGGAGTTCTTGAACTTACGCGGGACTGCGATTGACCGAGCTTCTTGAAACTCACTGCTCGGGCTGCAATTGACCCAGCATGGCGCCATCCGTTGGGATTTACGGCAGAGTTCTTGCGATCTTACGTCAGGAC
This sequence comes from Murraya koenigii, assembly GCA_025617385.1. NCBI lineage: Eukaryota > Viridiplantae > Streptophyta > Magnoliopsida > Sapindales > Rutaceae > Murraya > Murraya koenigii. The sequence continues at coordinate 355,179 of CM046819.1, forward strand.
TGCGATTGACCGAGGCTTCGCGATACTCTGCTTTCGGGCTGCTGATTGACCCGAGCATGGTGCCATCCGGTTGGGATTTACGGCCAGGAGTTCTTCGAACTTACGCGGGCCTACGATTGACCGAGGCTTCGCGATACTCACTGCTCGGGCTGCGATTGACCGAGCATGGCGCCATCCGTTGGATTTACGGCCGAGGGTTCTTCGAACTTACGCGGGACTGCGATTGACCGAGGCTTCGCGATACTCCTGCTCGGGCTGCGATTGACCGAGCATGGCGCTATCCGGTTGGGATTTACGGCCAGGAGTTCTTCTTTATCTTACGCCGGGCTGCGATTGACCCGAGCTTGCGATACTCTGCTTTCGGGCTGCGATTGACTGAGCATGGCACCGTCCGGTTGGGATTTACGGCGAGAGTTCTTCTTCTCCTCGAGCCCTTTAATCGACCGAGGTCTTACGAAATTACTCCAGCTCCGGTTTTCAAATAACTCGGAGCTTGGCACCATCCAGCCTAATGAGTTAGGCTTTGGGACTTCATGCTGGGGAGCTCTTCTTCTCCTCGAGCCCTTTAATCGACCAGAGCTTCGATAACACTCCTGCTCCGGTTTTCGAATAACTCGAGCTTGGCACCGATCCCGCCTAATGAGTTAGGTTTTGGGACTTCATGCTGAGGAGCTCTTCTTCTCCTCGAGCCCTTTAATCGACCAGGGTCTTCGATGATACTCCTGCTCTGGTTTTCAAATAACTCGGAGCTTGGCACCATCCCGCCTAATGAGTTAGGCTTTGGGACTTCATGCCGAGGAGCTCTTCTTCTCCTCGAGCCCTTTAATCGACCAGAGGTCTTACGAAATTACTCCCGCTCTGGTTTCAAATAACTTGGAGCTTGGCAAATCACGCCTAATGAGTTAGGCTTTGGGACTTCATCTTGAGGAGCTCTTCTTCTCCTCGAGCCCTTTAATCGACCAGAGGTCTTACGATAACACTCCTGCTCCGGTTTTCAAATAACTTGAGGCTTGGCACCATCTCGCCTAATGAATTAGGCTTTGGGACTTCATCTTGAGGAGCTCTTCTTCTCATCGAGCCCTTTAATCGACCAGAGCTTACGATAACACTCCTGCTCTCGGTTTTAAATAACTTGGAGCTTGGCACCGTCCGCCTAATGAGTTAGGCTTTGGGACTTCATGCTGAGGAGTTCTTCTTACCGCTCGAGCCTTTTAATTGACCGAGGTCTTCGATGAGACTCACTGCTCGGGCACTGTAATTGACCAAGCGTGGCACCGTCCTGCTGGGACTTCAGCCAAGGAGTTCTTACGCTTCGTTCTTCATTTGAACTTACATTATAAATGTTTTTCTTATTCTTACATACATTTGTACTTTTACATATCCCATCTTGGGACGAAATCTTATATTAGCATTTTATAATACAAGGGACTTCTAGGAAATACTTCCTCGGGACTTGTGCGTTCCACGGCCTCTTGACTCCTCGTTAAATGCGGATGAGCCAACCGAGTACGCTCACGTCCTGTTTATTCCCCAGGTTTTCAGCCCTTTCCCCTTTGATTTCCATATCCAGTTTCACCTGCTCATACGCATCCGAATATGAACGGATCGAAGGACTCCATGAGTTATACCATGGTCTCCCCATCCGGATCCCATCCTTTAATCCTCTCAGAGCTTGGGGATGGTTGAACGCACCAAGATCTAGGACCGATCTATGGTATCTTTTGATAAACTCCCGGAGGGACTCTCCTTCTTTCTGTCTCACTTCTGACAGCTCCATCATGTCATCCTCAGGGGTCACTGTGCCCTAGAATTGTTCTGCGAACTCCCTGCACATCTGTTCAAACCTCAAAATGCTTCCCCGAGGGAGTCTGCGGCACCATTCTCTCGCCCTTCCCTCAAGAGTGAGCGGGAAGGCCCTGCACCTCTGTGCTGCTGACAGACCTTGCACCCCTGTCATGTCATTGAACCGCTCTATGTGTATTAATGGGTCACTCTTTCCCGAATATTGCAGATCCGGGAAGCGAAAGTCGCGTGGGACAGTGACACCCATGATCTCCGAGGAGAGAGGAGATTCATTGTCCAGCATTATTCGCCAGCTTGGACTCTTTCGGTTCCCCCGAAGATCTTCCACAACTTGTGCCAACCTGCGTACCTCTCCCTCCAATTCCTCCGCACGAGAGGTTGAGGGCATCTCCTGCAAATGTTGGCGAGACCCCTTTTCTCCATGTTTGTTTCTTTTCTCATTGCAACATTCGGTTGCCGAGGTCTTTGGGCTTCATCTCCCGTATTTTCCCGAACATGAGCATTCCCTCGGCTGGACTCCGGGACATCGTTGCATGCTTTTCTCTGTCCTTCCCTGAATTCTTGTAACAGGGAGGTCATAATTTCGATCTGTTTTTCCATCCGATCCATCCTTTCTCGGATCTCCGCATTACGGGCCTCATTGGCCACTTCTCTCGAGTCACCGATTCTTGGGACTTACTCCTCTTGACTGTTTCCCTCATCGTCGTGTTGTGTGTCTTCAATATATTAGGAAATCGAGGCTTTTGTGCCGATCCCGCAGACGGCGCCAAAATGTTGATGCGACTTTTCCGCGTGCCTCAGCGAGTGCTCGAACCTTCAAGCAGTACTTCCAAGCAGCTCTAGCGAGGACTGTTCAAGCCTTACGCTCGCGGCTTCAAGCGAGTACCTCGATCCTTACGCTCGCTATAAGCTCGGCGGGATTGCCTCCTTTGTCCGGTTCACTGTCTTCTTGAGCGGTGATTTCCGGACCTGCACTCACGAAAACCGGGTCAAGGGTCGCGGGCGTGTCCGTGCGAAACCCTCCGACGCTTCAAGTCGATGTCGGGTTTCTCTTTTGGTATCTCCCTTAGTGAGGAGGCCGGAAAGATGAAAGGGTATTATTTCGCCCCCTTTTTGGATATGTATGGTGTTTTTAGAGAAAGTCAGATGAGAGAAATTTGAAAAGGAAGAACCTGTATCAAGTTACAGATCCTTTCTTGAATCAGAAGTTCCAACCTCTCTTTCGGGTTCAATTCTTCCAACCCCTTTGTGAATTAGAAATGCCAACCCTTGTCACGTTCCCCTTCGTTTCCTTTTATACTCTATTTTTCCCGCTCTTTTCCTTTCCAGGCTGTCCACTCCCACGCTAGTAGTATCTCGAGTCTCTCGGCAGTAGGGTCCAGCGGAATATTCCCTAGGGATGAGCGGTCGTCCCTTAACCCGATTCACGTGGCGGATCACCATGTCGGGCAAGTGCGCGAGGAATGATGACGCCTGGAGGCACGTGCCGACCACGCGACAACAGATATCACCACTCCACCATGTGGGACCCTTGTCGGACATCAAAGGTGTGCGGGATTACGAGAAAGCGGGTCGGGTCTTGCCCACTGTGCTCGTAGATCTCTGCGGCGGGGAGAGATGTGCTCGGCTCTCGACCTTGACCGGCTTTGACACGAGGGACGACCTCGAGCATGCTAAGGAGTGCCTAGCTCTCGACCTTGACCGGCTTTGACCCGAGGGACTACCTCGAGTCGGTGATGGAGTGCTCGGGGCTCGAGCATCTCTGATTTCCTCGACCTTGATCAGCTTTGACCTGAGGGACGACTTCGAGCTTGTAATGGAGTGCTCGAGTCTCGGGTCGCTCTGAGTTCCCCGAGCTTGACTAACTTTGACCTTCCTCGATGCTCTCGAGCAGATTGTAGAGCTCGGACCTCGACCTTGACTGCTTTGACGTCCTGACTTCTGCTCGAACTAGGCTGTCTTCGAGGTCTCTTACTCGAGTGGAAGGGCTTGAGGGCCTGTCTGATATTTTACCCAAACAAGTGATAATAAATCCACATCCGGTTGGATATTTACAATTGTTGGAGGAGTTGTTTCTGAGTATTAAAGAAACAAGCGTGCATAACTCACTCAACAATGGAAATTGAATTTATAGCACTTGCATCTGCAGGCAAAAATGCAAAATGGCTGAAAAATTTGTTACTTGATATAGAGTTATGGCAATAATTGATGCCATCTATTTCTTTGTTTTGCGAAACTATATTGTCTAAAGTTTATAACAAGATGTATAATGGAAATTCTAGACATATTAGCTTGACATATGAATATGTGAAACAATTAATAGCCGATGGTGTTATTAATATTATTTATGTTAGGACAAATAAGAACCTAGCAGATTCCTTGACAAAAGGTCTTTCAAGAGACTTAATTAAATCTATTGGAATGAGACTGAAACCTTTCCTTAATTAAGTCACCAATGATGGTAACCCAATTATGCATTAGTTATATCGCTATTTCATAGTTAAATGGGTAATAACAATTTTTTGTTATGTGACTAGTTTGCCACCAAAAAAATAAATAGTACTATCAAACAACCCAATTATAGGGGATTGTAAGAGAGATTGTAATATCTTTTCAACAATTAATTAGTTAATTTATTTTAATGACAAAAATAAATGTCTCTAAAGCATATAATTTTCGTCACTAAAGGCTATAGCGATGAAAAAATTTTCGTTGCTATTTCATCGCAATAGGAGCATTGCATTAGGTCTTTGGTGACAAATTTTTAAATTTCGTTGCTAAATATCTCATTTTTAGCGACGGGCACAATCATCACTTATATGTGTTTTAGCGACGAAGTAGTTCATTGCTAAAAGTGTTTATAGCGACGAAATAGTTTTCATCGCTAAAAATGCCTTTCAACGACTGATCAGTTTTCGTCTGTAAAAAAAGCTTTTCAGTGACAAATAAGATCTTGTCATCTGAAAGGTGTTTTTAGCAACAAATAGCATTTTGTGGCTAAAAGGTGTAATTTCGTCACTGAAAGTTATTTTTAGCGATGAATAAATTTTTTCGTTCAAGGCTGTTTTTAGCGACGACTAAATTTCGTCACTAAAAGGTGTTTTTGAATGATATCATTTTTTTTAGTATTTAATTATTATTACGAATATTTAAATTTTATCATCATTAGTACTAAAATAGAATTAAAATTAATAACATTATAATAAAAAGAGTATAAATTAATTTAAAGAATTATTATTACTGATAAAAAATACAAAAATAATTACAAAATTTAATGTCCATTATTTTGAAAGAAAAATTTTACAAATGAATATAAATTTCTTGATTTTTTTCATCTTGATGTACTTGATCTTCAATATTTCCTACAAATAAACACAAACAATAACTAGTTAACTTCTAAATATAATAATAATAAAATTTGTAATAAATAAGATAAGAAAAACAAAAAATTGCACTATGTTAAAAATAAAAGAGAAAAAAAGTAGACATTACCATGTTAAAAATAAATATAAAAGAAGTAGAGATTGAATGAGAGAATGACAATTATATATTACAGATGAAGAATTAAAGAATAGAAGTTAGATATTGAGAGAATGAAAGGATGAAAGAAATGGTGAAAATGAGATATAAATAGCAAAACTAGAGTTTTAGAGACAAATTTTAAATTTCATCGCTAAAACCTAATTTCGGCGGAATAATTTCCTCCAAATTTTTTAAAGTTGTTACAATCTTTAGAGACTAAAGGAATGATAGGTGAATATCCAGAAGTTCATTCATAGACAGGTATGGCAGCTGGTAGGGTTGCTAGTTCAAGTGGGCCAAGCGGCCTGCTCAATCATTTTGCCATTAAAGCAGTAGGACATACAGCTGGGCTAAGGTAAGCTATGCTGTTGTTGGTCTAGGAATTGGGCTCAATGGAATTAAGACTGAGGTCCCAAAAATACTCTTTAGTGACAAAATTTATCTTTCATTGCTAAAAGTTAAATTTTGGCGGAAATTAATTTGTCAATTTTTAAAAAATTTTTACAATGTTTAGCAACGAAGCTAAAACTACTCTTTAGCGACAAAAGATAAATTTCAGTCGCTAAAGCATTTTATTTCTATATCAAATAGTTTAGTGACGAAAATATTTGGTCGCTAAAAATGGATTTTGCAACGACAATTATTTCGTCACTAAAATGTGTGCTCAAGTATTTTTAGCCTATTATTTTATATATCAAATAGTTTTAGCGGCAAAAATATTTCAGTCGCTAAAAGTAGTTTTTATGACGATAATTATTTCATTGCTAAAACATGTGCTCAAGTATTTTTAGTGACGGAATTGTTTACGTCGCTAAAAGTACTTTTGTGATGAAACTAATTTCGTCGCTAAAGCCTATTATTTCACATATCAAATAGTGTAGCGATGAAAATATTTCGTCAATAAAAACAACTTTTGTGACGATAATTATTTTGCCGCTATAAATTTCTTTGGCAATGAAAAAAATCGTCGATATAGTAATTTTTTTTTGTTGAATAAGTTTTTGCGATGAAAATTTTGGTCGTAATATGTCAAAATTTCATCGCTAAATGTAGAGGTGCCAATATATTTTTACCGCTAAATTGTTTTGGTGACGAAAATACATTTTATTGCAGTATGTAATTTTAGTGACGAAAATTTTTGTTGCTAAAATTGACAAATAAATATTATTTTTTTCTACTTTTATTTTAGCAACGAAAATTTTTTTTCCTCTCTAAAAGGCACTTATGGCGACGAAACTTTTTTTGTCGCTAAAGACTGATATTGTTGTAGTGGATCGACAGAAGCTTGATTTATCTCATTATTGACATTTTTAACATTTTTAGTCAAATAATATTAAATTTACTTAAAAACATAGTTGGGATACTTTTTAAAGCCAGCTGACTTGTTTGGCTTAGCTTCCAAGCAGCATGGTTTTTAGCAGCCAAATGGGGCTTAAATTTATAAATGAATTGTAATTACATTAATATTGAATGTAAACCTGCCAAGGAAATAGCCTCTAATGGAATCTAATTTTGGTCAAGATATATTTGTATCTTATGCATTTACTGCCAAAAATTACTAAAAGTCAATAAAATTATAGATAAAATGTAATAATTTGTGTAAAGTATACTGAAGTTCAATAACTTGATAAAATAATATTACATACAAAATTAGAGTTGTAATGCTATACAATCGTAAGACTTATTTCAAAATTTTAATCTCAAATGAAGTTAGTATACCAAATATTGCAATTGCTTTTTACAATCTTGTAAGTTTATCGCATGAAAAGGAAAAAAGAAAGCCGCCACAACAAAATTGAAATTTTTATTTGATAGTTGTAATGTAGAAACCATGTACAAATTTAAAGAGGTCAGAACATGAAAACTATAAATTTGAAGGTTAAAATGCATGTAACATTTGATATAAAATTGATAAAATTTTCCATTTTCTCATAAAAAATGAAAACAGCCTAGATAATTAATAGATGATATTATACTAAATAAATTTGGACTGTAGTCTGTAGAGATAAGGGTAACCATTGTTTTACCAAATTTACCCATCCTGATTCTCCGCCAACTTTACTTGCCAAATGTGCAAATGTTGCCATGTTTTGAGTTCAATAAAATGACACTACTGATTATCATTTCCTCTCGCACACTTTAAGTCATTCTCTTTAACTCTCTCCTTGTTTTTCTAATTTCTGGGGTTAGCATAGTAGAGCTAGACGATTCAGATAGGCCGATGTTTACTTCTCAATAGATGGATGAGGTAATTTATCTTGTGCCCTTTGCATACATTTTCTTTGATCCTCTGAGATCATCAGCAAATTGAAGTTTTGATCATGAAGCATAGATCTGATTATTATTATTATTTTTTTTAAAGATGATCATTTGATTTCATCTCATTCCGTTTCATGAGGGTCAAATTCAGGATCAAGACTCTAGAAAGGCTGCAGCCTTACTAAACTAGATCTTCGCCAGATCTAATAAAATTTTGCTCGGTAAATATTTTGTTATTTGTCAATCTTTCTCTTTCACTCTCTCTTTGTCCTTTCATAATTTCTAGATTAGAATATGGTTCCAATAGTAGATCTAGACTTGAAGGCCACATCATCAGTGCCGCCATTGGCTTCTCTACAAATGAATCGGGTAATTTTGCTTATATCTTCGCTATTTTTTTTGTCCTCTAAGACCATCGATAAATTTGATGACTTGAACCACATATATCTGATAAAAAAAAATTCTTAATTCAAACTTCTACTACTTAATTTTAAAAGTTTGTAATTAACCCAAATGTGATCAATTGATGCAGAAAGAGACTTAATATAATATCTCTTGATACAAATTTCATTCTCGATTCAACTCATCAGGTAATTAAGTGATCCCTTGATCCATTTATCTCTACTTCTTTTGGTCGTGAACACTAATTCAATGATAACAGTGCACTGCGGTCACCAAGGTTAAGAATTAGGGTTTTCTCTTGAATTTTTTAAGATCTTGTGCCACATGCTTTTTATTATTAATGTATGATCAGAATTTAAATACTTTTTATTTATTAATTTATTAATCACCAATCACATGAAAGAATTTTACTCAGGAACAAGTTAGATCCTAAAGGGATCCTGATCCCAAATTTAGTAACAGATGGGATGAATGTCCTGGGAGAGGATATTGTATTTGTTTCTCTCTCAATGACAGCTTTGACTGCTTTTTCTTAAATACAATCTATAGTAAAAGACATCAACAACTAGTCTCACTCTTTCTTTCTCACACATTTTCTTTTCTCCTTTTTTTTTGGCAAATCTCGTTTAGAATGAGGGAAAATGAATTAAATTTCACCGTTTCTATGAAACTTAAAGTACACAGGCCCACCAAAAAATGACATATTTAATATTTGGTGAAATTTCTTCACTTTTGTTGTCACCTTGATAACTCAGTTTCTCATATTTGTGTGTTTTCATTGCATTTTATAGAAGATAAAAATGGAGAAAGCTAACAATCGGCTCCATCTAAGGAGCTTCATATCACGAGCACTGTTGATAAGAATCACATCAACATCCTTGTTAATCTTTGCTATATCTGCATCATATAATGGTGATGATTTATGCCATATGTACATGCATATGGCTTTAATCTTTATCACTTTTGCATCATATAATGGGCTTGTTCCTTGTCATATGTGATCGCATAAGTAATGGTATTGATGCCATTTATACATATCATAATGGCCTTGGTTTCTTTATGTGATTCTTATCTCTTTCCTTTGATGGTGGCACATCCTCCTAACTAAAAAGCCAGAAAGGGTAAAAGGGCCAGATATTTATATGATAGATGACACTAAAATCTGATTACCGGGAGGCTAGATATATGAGCAAAGAGAAAGAATCAATGTCAACTACCAATATTCAACAGTCATAGTACAAATATATAAACTTATATATAAACAGATATTATAATTCTAGTTGAAATCCTAGTATTATGAACAACATGAGAGCAGATTTTGTAATCTTTGAGACTTAATTATGAAGGCTATAATAACCAAATAACTACATGAAAAGAAATTAAATGTTGAAATAAACTTGTTAATTTTTCTAAATTAGCTGACACTGGTTCTTTCCCTCTGCTCATACATCCAGCCACCACGTATTCAATTTTTGTGCCATCTATGAAAAGACCTCTAGCTAGACTTTTCTCCCCTTCTTGGCTTTTGATAATCAGGGGAAGGCACCATTGTCAAGGGCATGGTGTTGCTGGTCTGAAGCTCTATAATTAAGTTTAGCTGAATTGTTAGGTTCCTACAATTGTATCTTCTACAAATTACAAAGAGAACACACGAATACGTGAGAACGGAGTTACCAAGGATGCAAATGAAATATTGAAATGACCCACTCCGGACTCCAAGGGCGAGTTTATCTGGTTTAACCTAACGTGATTAGATAAAATCATCCTTGCTTGGAGACTTGCTAATGACCGATTGCCTACTGACGTTTGAAGGATGGTGGCATTGATCATTGTACTCTTCGAACTCTTTTGGAATTACTTTTTCTTTCCTTTCTATTATAGTTGAGTAGAAACCATATTCAGTTAAAAAAAGTAGATAAAATGCTGAAGAAAAAGGTTAAATCTGACTTGATTTATGAACTTAATTGTCAACACAGTAAATCTGGTGGGGTGTTTTACACTTTTTTTTTTTAGTGTGTTTTGTCTCTTTTTGTTTAGAGTATAATCTTTATATGTCACAATTTTTTAATCTTTGGTTGGTTACGACTTTATGATATTTTAGTTTGCTTTCTTCTTCTTTAAATCTTTTAAATTCTCTTTTGCGTGCAGTTAATATAGCTTCAGTTTTTGATAAAGTAAAGCATTTTTCATCGATTTCTCATACATCGTGTGCACCTAATACAACTTTCATTTTGATAATCCAGTTATTAGACTTGCATTCCTTCAATTGTAAAACTTCGAATGATATCATGCTACCATTTGTCATAATTCACAAATTGAGAGAATTTGGAGATTCTGAATTTATGGATGAATCTGGAACATCAAAAAATCTTAAGAGAGACTCGAACCAAAATTGTGATTTTTAATCAACATTCAATGGTCAATGGATAAACTCAATGATCAAATATTGAATGGTCAACGGTTTGGCTTAGTTAACGGCTTGGGGCGTAGTCGACTAGATGCGGCTTTGTTAAACAGATTACGGCTTAGTCAATCGACTCGACTAGCTCGACTCTGACTTAGCTTTACTCGATATATTAACTCAATTTATGGATGGAAAGGTGATTGCAAGCACGTCTAGACTCCGATCAAGCTGATTTTTATGGCATTGCATTCCTCTTATCGACCTCTTTGATTTGGTATGCTGCACTACTATCTGAAGTAGTGATTACTAGCTCTAATATAACGTTGTTGGAGAATTATAACAATTAAGCAACTTTTTATTAAAATAACTCAACACTTATTACACTTCTTTCTTATTTATTACACTAGGGAGGATTTCTAACTTCTTGATGAATAAACCAGAGGGAAAAGGGGTATTTATACTTGTTACAACTTAATTACAACCATACATTAACTTAACTACTACACAAATCAAAACTATACATCAAACCTAACACCTATATTCAACATAACAAATTCTACCTATCACATTACCACATTTAACACCACAAACCTTAACTACCTAAATAAGTTTCCACGGGCTAGATCAAAGATCATTTAGGCTTCAAAGTTGTATGGATCAAGTTTATGATCCAACAACTAGCCAATTCTTGATTTACAGCTGGACAAGGTATATATGGAACCTTTTATTAGAATACATATATTTAGTAAAACATTGTTAAAAGTAATATTAATGATTTCAATTGGATTTAATATCTACAACTTTTGGTGCCTGCCCATCTGTTAGATTAATTAAAACCGCATGTCAAGTACAAAAAGATGTGTTTTCTTTCATTCAGCAAATGACAAACTAGAAGTTTGAGTAGAAACTATGCTCAAATTGGAAAAATTGGACATGGTAACTTGATTTTGATTAGCTTTATGTTTCTATCTCATTGTGAACTCTCTCTTGTTATAAGGTTAAGCTTATATTCATGGCATGAAGTTAAGGGTCCTAATTGAAATTTTATCCATTTCTTTGAAAAGATTACGCTTTGGCTGCGTTATTTTGTAAATTTTGAATCTATCCCTCCTCAAGTGTCTTCCTCCTATTTTTTTTCCTTCCATGCAAGTTTTGAAATCGTTAATTAGTTAATGGAAAGTGTTAAGCAAAGCAAGTATTCTAAACTCTTTTGTTATTAGTAAATACAGCTCTATAGATGGAGATGTAAACTAATGGCTAGGTTTAATATTGGAACTCAACTCATGTGATTTAGAGTTTGTGAGAGAAATTTAGTTAAATTTTCGTATGTATAAATTAGTGACATAAATGAAACATTCCATACAGTATCTCATTCATGAAACTTTAGATAAGCTGGTTAGATCGATCATTGAAGTAGTCAATTTAATCCTCTACGAGTCTCGTTCCATGGGATTTGAATAAGACAAAGAAGAAGACGATAGAAGAAGATAGATCTTCGGTGAGTATTATTATTATTATTATTATTATTATTATTATTATTTTAATCAAACATTGACGAAATTATTTTTATTAATTATTGATAATTTTATTACAATATTCCTCTTGCAATAATGGTATGGAAATCGGAGTTGTAGGAGACAAATGTAGGCGAGACTGAATCCACTTAGAGCAAATAATATGCAATTGATCGCGATAAACTTTTATTTTCCTCAAATTTTACATTTTTTTAATATTCTCATGGAATTACGTGTATAGTTAATTACATGTAATTGCCCCAATAAACACATAACTAATATCTATTTTATTAAAAATTTTATATAAGCCAATCTTCCGACTCTACCCTTGGACATAGGTAAATCAAGCTCGTGCTAGTGGCAAGAAAGCTATGAAAAAGAAGATAAAGATTTGTTGGAGAATTTGAAGGATTAAACACAAAGCTTATTAGAGAAAGCTCAAGAACATTACA
>CM046819.1:367634-379900 GCA_025617385.1 Murraya koenigii
CTGCTTATTTACCGCTTGGGTAATATCTGACAGCCCCTCAAGCCCATCCAACTGAGTAAGACACCCCGAGGATGACTAGCCCGAGCATCCCTTCTCGTCAAAGATGGTCAAGATTGAGAGCTAAGCACTCCATTGCCTCGCCGAGGTCGCCCCGGTCAAAGCCGGCCAAGGTCGAGAGCTAAGCACTTTGCCTGCTTGGTAATATCGGACAGCCCCTCAAGCCCATCCAACTGAGTAAGACACCCCGAGGATGTATTCAGCCCGAGCATCCCTTCCGGTCAAAGATGGTCAAGGTCGAGAGCTAAGCACTCCATTGCTCGCCGAGGTCGCCCCGGTCAAAACCGGCCAAGGTCGAGAGCTAAACACTCTTGCTTGCTCGAGGTCGCCCTCGTGTCAAAGCCGCCAAGGTCGAGAGTCGAGCACATCTCTCCCGCCGCAGAGATCCACGAGCACAACTGGGCAAGACCCGACCCGTGGCAACCCTACCCGCTTTCTCGATTCCCAAAGACATCTTTTAATGTCTCGACTGTGGCCCCACATGTTATAGTGGCGATATCATACGGTGGCTCGCGACATGCCTCCAAGGTGTAATAACCCTAGCGCACTTGCCCGACATGGTGATCCGCCACGTGAATCGCAAGTTAGGGACAACCGCCATCCCTAGGGAATATTCCGCCAAACCCTAGGCTACGAGGGACCCGTATATCACTAGCGTGGAGTGGACAAATTGGAAAGGAAAAGAGCGGAAAATGGAGTATAAAAGGAAACGAAGGGAACGTTATAAGGGTTGGCAATTTTCATTCACAAAGGATCCGTAAGCTCAAACATGTTCTTCCTATTATAATCTCTCTATTTGATTTTCCGAAAACACCATACTTATCCAAAAAGGGGCGAATAATACCCTTTTATCTTTCCTGGCCTCCTCACTAAGCGGAGATACCAAAAGGACAAACCCGACATCGACGAAGTTGCCGGAGGGTTTCACGGACACGCCGCAACCCTCGACCGGTTTTCTCGTGAGTACATGTCCGGAGATCTCCGCTCAAGAAGACAATGAATAGGACGGGCGGGTAACCCTGCTCGAGATCGAGCTATCGCGAAGCGTAAGGATCGAGGCATCGCTTGAACCGCGAAAGCGTAGTGTTCTGCATAGCCCCGCCGAGCCGCCTGAGGCACTCGCTGAAGGTTCAAGCACCGCTGAGGCACGCTGAAAAATCGCGATCAACATTTTGGCGCCTGCCTCGGGATCAAAGACAAAAAGCCTTCCTAATACATTCAAGACACACAACACAACGATGAGGGAAACAACCAAGAGGAGTAAGTCCAAGAATCGAATTTGAACAATGAGGCCCGTAATGTGGAGATCCAGAAAGAATGGATCTGATGGAAAACAGATCGAAACTATGACCTCCCCGTTACAAGAATTCAGTGGAAGGACAGAGAAAAGCATGTAACGATGTCCCTGAGTCCACCTGAGGGAATGCTCATGTTCGGAAAATGCGGAGATGAAGCCCAAAGACCCTGCAATCGAATGTTGCAAGCGAGAGAAGAAACAAACATGGAGGAAAGGGGGTCTCGCCAACATTTGCAGGAGATGCCCCAACCTCTCAAAGTGAGGAGTCGGAGGGAGAGGTACGCAGTTGGCACAAGTCAGGAAGATCTTCTGGGAACCGAAAGAGTCCAAGCCGGCGAATAACGCCGGACAACGAATCTCCACTCTCCTGAGATCACGGGTGTCACGATCCCACGTGACTTTCGCTTCCTGATCCGAAATATTCTGAAAGAGTGATCCATTAGTACATATAGAGCTGGTTCAACGACATGACAGTGGTGCAAGGTCTGCCAAGCAAGACAGAGGTGCAGGGCCTTCCCGCCACCTCGAGGGAAGGGCGAGAGAATGGTACCGCAGACTCCTACCTGGGAAGCATTTCGAGTTTCGAACAGATGTGCGTGGAGTTCGCAGAACAATCCCGGGCACAGTGACCCCGAGGATGACATGACGGAGCCGCCGAGCGAGGCGTAGAAGGAGAAGTCCTCCCGGAGTTTATCAAAAGATACCATAGATCGGTCCCAGATCTCGTGCGCTCAACCATCCCCAAGCTCTAAGAGGATTAAAGGATGGTGTTCTGACTGGGAGACCATGGTATAACTCACGGAGTCCTTCGATCCGCTCATATTCTGGACGCTGCATTTAACAAGTAAAGCCGGATATGGTAATCGAAGAAGAAAAAGCCGCCAAACCGAGGAGTGAGCAGTCAGCGGAGCAAGAAGGAGGAGAAAGTGGAGCCCCGCCTGAGGGACACAGCTCCAAAGGCAGCTGAGAGACCGGCCGCCTCAGACAACCCATATCGTAGAGTTCCCCACCACGGATGGTCCCCCAACCACCTCGCAGTCCCCGTGCCGGATCACAGAGAATACAGCATCACGATGGCCACGCACCTCGCAACCACCCACCGAGTAGACCTGGCTGAGCCACAACAGGGTGATCGCTCATTGCCACCCCACCAAGAAGCTTCCCGAGGATAGGCAATACAAGTAGTGGAACAGTAGCCCCGCTACTGGACAAGATACTGAGTCGAAGGTATCTCAAGAGATACTTCGTGGTCGAGGAGCGTGGACCGCTAAGTCCTCCAACGCCGATGACCACGCCACCAAGCAGAGTCGAAAGCAGGGCGCTCACTGCTTCCACGGAGACCATGGTCACACCACATCACAAAGGTCGTGATTTGAAAACCAGTGGAAGATTTAGTTGAAATCGACACCGGACGAGTTTCAGGACGAGGGCACCCTAGAATCGAACAATATACCGAGGAAGGTGACCAAGCTTACGAAATGAGACACGAGCCACCATCCACGAGAGTACTTTCGTGGGCCAACGATGGCCTAAGTTCCAACAGGCCCTGAAAACTATTGCAGATATGCCACGCCGACCGAGAAGTCCTGCTTCATCGCCTCCCGCGCCGAAGGCTAAGCGTTCTGCAGTGCCAATCATGTGGATGTATGAAGACGAGGAGGGGTGCCAGACTCCACCTAAGATGCCCCGTGGTAAAAGCCAATGTAGCTAATAGTGAAGTTGACCGAACACTCGGTCGATCTTGGGAGCTCTGTAGATATTCTTTCAAATCCACACTCGAGGATTTAGGAACAAGCAAGCGCGAGCCTCGAGCATACGAGCACTCCTCAAGGGGTTCTGGGAGGAAAGCTAATACCTCTGAGATCGCCCAACGCGTGGTGTCCACCCATTACTTAGCCCCAAAGTATCGAGTAAATCGGGCTATAGGGTCGTGGAAAGGCAACCAAAAGGTGGCGAGGAGTCACTACCAGTAGCCGCCAAAGAAACTATGCATTAGCCTCGCTAGACACGATGGGGAATCGAGGAACCAAGGCAAGAGCCGCAGAGAAGTTGGAGGAGCACGAGGTGAGAGCAGATGACCCCGAGAAGAAAGTCCGAATCTACCGGCCTTAGTGAGCCGTCAAGGAAAAGTCAGTGGAATGTCCGCGAGTACACGCAGATGTGTTCGCATGGACGCATCGATGATATGCCCGGATCGACCCGTAGTGGCGGTCACAGTCGGGCAAGACGGAGAGATGCTAAACCAAGAAATGTAAGAGGAGGTGCGGAACCAAGAGAGATACGAAGCCATCAATCGCGAGGTTGAAAAGTCATCGAAAGTGGATTCATACGGAGGTATCCTACCCCGAACGGATCTCGAATGCGGTGCCAGTGAAGAAAGCAAACGGGAAATGGAGAATGTGTGTTGACTTCACAGATGTGAACAAGGCCTCGCCCGAAAGATAGCTTTCCACCACCAAGATAGACTCAACCGGTGGATTCTACTAGTAGGCACCGGTCGCTTAGCTTCATGGATGCATTCTCGTGATATAACCAAATTCCCACGCACCAATCGACGAGGAGTGTACAGCTTTCATCACCAATCGTGGTCAGATCACATAAGGTCATGCCTTCTACCTAAAGAATGCAGGGCGACGATCGAGGCTAGTGAACAAGGTTTTCAAGCCACTGATCGGCCTGACTATGGAGGTATATGTAGATGACATGATCACCAAGTCTGTAGACGCTGAGGAGCATGTAAAGCATCCTGAGGAGACCTTCAGACTCCCAAGGAAGTACCGAATGAAGTTAAACCCCAAAATGTGCTTGGAGTGAGTTCGGAAAATTCTAGGCTTCACGGCGAGTCACAGGGGATCGAGGCCAATCCGAGAAGATCGTAGAAAGGATAGAAATGAGGTCCCTCAGAACCTCAAGCGAGATACAGTAGTCCGACCGCAAGCTAAGCATCCCTCAACATGTTCAGTATCTCGAGCCACTGGATAATGCCGAGTCTTCTTCCGTGAAATGAAGAAGGGTAGGAAGACGAAATGGACCCCGAATGCGAGGAGGCTGCCCAAAGAATCGAAAGAGTATTTGCTGAAAGTCTCACATCGCCAACACCTCGAGCAGCGAGAGGTACTCGCTTTATACTTGGTCAGATCCCAACGGGCAACCAGCTCAGCCTGTAGTGGTGGAATCAGGGTACAAGACTCGCTTATTACACGAGCAGAGCTGCTGTAAGCGTAAACCCCAGATCCAACCACGGAGAAGTGGGCACTAGCCCTAGTCACGGCGTCCGAAAGTCGAGGCCTTATTTTCAAGCATATTCAGCGGCGGTATCGACTAACCAACCTCTCGTGCAAACTCTACACAAACCCGAGACCTCCGAAGGTCAGGTTAAATGGTCATGGAGTTGCTGAGTTTGACGTTAATTACCAACCCCGAGCAACCATAAAAGCACAGCCTTTAGCCGACTTCGTGGTCGAGTGCACTGCGAGGGGTAAAGAGATCGGAGAGCTGAACCCTCATCAAGCTCCCGTGCCTCAACTAACGCATGGATAGTCACAGAGATGGATCCCGTGGAAGTCGTGGAGCAGGAGCAGAGGGTGGTGCTCAAAAGTCCGTGAGGGGCTGAGATGCAATACGTCGCGAGATTAGAGTTCAAGTCACCAACAATCAAGCCGAGTACGAGGTCAGAATAACGGGTCAAGCTCAGCCTCAGAGTAAAAGCAGAGGAAATAAAGCTCGAATCGGACTCACAGCTGGTAACCAATCACCTCGACGAGAGCTTTCGTGCAAAGCGGGAGAAGATGGACGCCTACCTTCGTAAGGCAAGGCACTAATGAAGAATTTCCGAGCATGTCGAGGTGGAACATATCCCGCGGGGAAGAATTTTCGAGCAGACATGATAGCTCGCGATGGCAGCCACCTCTGACCCTAAGTTTCCAAAATCTATCCCTCTCGAATGAAAACCCGCCGAGTATCGAAAGCGGAGGACGAGGTGATGAGCCTATCAACGAACAACACCGGATGGAGCCGATTACTTCCTACCTCAGCGAAGGGACAAGGTCTACCGATAAGAAGGTGCAAGGAAATCGAGGTGCAAAGCAGCCTGTGCACACTCTCATCGATGGGGTCTTATATGCACGCGGGTACACTCTCCCTCGTCATGCTGTTTGACCAAGAGGAGGCCGACTACGCCCTCGAGAGATACACGAGGGAGTCTCAGGAAATCATTCTCGCGCGAGGTCCTTGGCTTTTAAAGCCTCGAGGCAAGGGTATTTTTGGCCTCGCATGCACCGAGATGCTCGTGAGAAGACGAGAAGTCGCAAGAGTTGTCGAGCTTGCTAACCACCGACTCACCTCCCGAGAACCTTACTGCGATGAATTCGCCATGGCCGCTTGCTCAACGGGGATAGATTTGATCGGGCCACCGCCAAGGGGAAAGCATCCGCCACCCATGCCATAGTCGCGATTGATTATTTCACCAAACGGGTCGAGCTGGAGCCTCGAAAGCAAGATCACGTAAGGTAAAACCACCGATTTCATTCGAAGAATGTGATCTGCAGTGTACGGGATTCCTCATGCATTAGTCACCGATAATGGGAGACAGCTTGATAATGGCAAGTTCGTAGACTTCGTCGAATCTGGGATAGAGTCAAGTTTTGCTCTCCTTCACACCCACAAAGCCAACGGGCAAGTAGAGGCCGCGAATAAAACTATAAAACGCCTCAAGACAAGACCGACGAGCAAAAGGGGCCTCGGTGGACGAGCCGCTCGGTGTCTTGTGGGCCTACGTAACCACACACAAAACGGCCATCGGAGAGACCCCATTCTCCTTAGCATTTGGGCACGAGCAGCCGGTTCCCACCGAAATAGGAATCGGGACACACCGACGTAACACTTCAACGAGGAGCAAAACAACGAGCGTATGTGCGCAGCTCGACTTACTGGAAGAAAGAAGAGAAAGGATAGCCGCCAAGATCTCGTAATATCAACAGAGAGTGGCTCGTTATTACAACCAAAAGGTACACATTCGCCGGCTCTGCGTGGGTGATCGGTGTCGAGGAAAGTCAACCAGTAGCACGAACGACCCAAGGCAAGGTGTACTAGGACTAAACTCGGAAGGTCCCTATCGAGTCACTCAACTAGCAGGACCAGGAGCATACCGGCTCTCTCATCCAGATGGACGAGAGGTCAAGAGGCCATGGAACGCACAACTCCTGAGGAAGTATTTTCAGTAGGTCTTCTTTGTATTGTAAAATGCTAATGTAAGATTTCGTCCCAAGATGGGATATGTAAAAGTACAAATGTATGTAAGAATAAGAAAAGCATTTATAATGTAAATTCAAAATGAAGACTAGTAAGGTAAGAACTCCTGGCATGAAGTCCCAAAGCCTAAGTCATTAGACGTGATCTGCCAAGCCTCGGTCAATCAAGACCGTGAGCAGGAGTGTTATCGTAAGACCCCGGTCAATTAAAAGGCTCGAGCGTAAGAAGAACTCCGGCACGAAGTCCCAAAGCGTAAGTCATTAGGCGGATTGCGCCAAGCTCCGGTCAATCGAAGACCGTAGCAGGAGTGTTATCGAAGACCTCGGTCAATTAAAAGGCTCGAGCGTAAGAAGAACTCCTCGCCGAAGTCCCAAAGCCTAACTCATTAGGCAGATTCGTGACAAGCTCGGGTCAATCGAAGACCGGAGCAGGAGTATCATCGTAAGACCTCGGTCAATTAAAAGGCTCGAGCGTAAGAAGAACTCTCGCCGAAGTCCCAATGCCTAACTCATTAGAGTGATTGTGCCAAGCTCCGGTCAATCAAGACCGTAGCAGTGAGTATCATCGAAGACCCTGTCAATTAAAAGTGCTCGAGCAAAAGAAGAACTCCTACGACGAAGTCCCAAAGCCTAACTCATTAGAGCGGATCGTGCCAAGCTCGGGTCACTCAAGACCGTGAGCAGTGAGTATCATCAAGACCCTAGTCAATTAAAAGTGCTCGAGCGTAAGAAGAACTCTCGCCGAAGTCCCAAAGCCTAAGTCATTAGCGAGATCGGCGCAAGCTCCGGTCAATCAAGACCGCAGCAGGAGTGTTATCGTATCGACCCTGCAAATTAAAAGGCTCGGCAAGAAGAACTCCTCAAGATGAAGTCCCAAAGCCTAAGTCATTAGCGTGACTCTGCCAAGCTCGAGTCAATCAAGACCGTGAGCAGGAGTATCATCAAGACCCCGGTCAATTAAAAGGCTCGAAAGTAAGAAGAATTCTCGCATGAAGTCCCAAAGCCTAACTCATTAGAGCGGATCGTGCCAAGCTCCGGTCAATCAAGACCGTAGCAGAGTATCATCGAAGACCTCGTGTCAATCGCAGCCCGAGCGTAAGATCCGTAAGAACCCTCGCCGAAGTCCCAACGGATCGCGCCAAGCTCGGTCAATCGCAGCCCGAGCAGTGAGTAAAATCGTAAAGCACTTGGGTCAATTGCAGCCCGAGCAGGAACATCGCGAAGCTCGGGTCAATCGCAGCCCGAGCGTAAGATCCGTAAGAACCTCGCCGAAGTCCCAACGGACGGCGCAAGCTCGGGTCAATCGCAGCCCGAGCAGAATATCGCGAAGCCCGGTCAATTGCGCACCCGAGCAGAGTAGAGATTTGAAGAAGCTCCAGTCAATTAAAAGGCCTCGAGCGTAAGATCAAGAAGAACGCCACGCACCGAAGTCCCAAAGCCTAATTCTGCAGCGGACGATGCCTAGCGAGGGTCAATTAAAAGGCCCGAGCATAAGCAACTCAGCGATAACGCCACGTACCGTAAGTCCCAAAGCCTAATTCTTAGGCGGGACGATGCCTAGCGAGGGTCAATTAAAAGGCCCGAGCATAAGCAACTCGCGTATAACGCTACAACCAGAAGTCCCAAAGCCTAATTCTTAGGCGGGACGATGCCTAGCGAAGGTCAATTAAAAGGCCCGAGCATAAGCAACTCGCAGATAACGTCGCGACTGTAAGTCCCAAAGCCTAACTCTTAGGCTGGACGTGCCTAGCGAGGGTCAATTGCAGTCCCGAAATGGAGTTCAATAGGAACCCTTGTCCAAAAGTCCCTAAGCCTAAGCTCTCATGCGGACGTTGTCTCAAGCAAGAGCCAAATGCGTGCCTCGAGCAAGTCGAATGAGCTCGTAGAAATAGACATAAGGCTTTTTAGCCTAAGTCGAGCAAAACTCTACCACGTATGGTTAAGCAAAGATTACACTTGGGCATAAATGAAAATAGAAGTCCAACACTTAGAAAATTTTTACTTGGCAAGCATATTCAAAGTCAATTTATAAGGCAAGATCATGTGCACACGAGCATTCAATAGAGTTGTTCAAACATGTATCTTTTATTTCATTTGAAACGATTACATATGTAAAAAAAAAAAAAAAAAAAAAAAAAAGAAGAAGAAGAAAGTGTCCAAGTCATTCAAGCAAGAAGCAGGGGAAGAGCAAAGATCAACAGCTAGGGCATCTTCGGGAGCTAGCAGTGGATGGCCAAAGATCCGCAGGAGGAGCAGCATGAGGGACGCCGAGAGAGCTTCAGCAGGAGGGGCATCGAAGAAGAGGGAGCCAGCCTCCGACAACACCTCGGGGCTCTGATGAAATAGCTTCGTGGTTGCTCATGTATTCTGCCACATACCCTTCAACCTCGACATGTCTGGCCTGGGTATGCCTTGCCAAAAGCATACATAAGGCAGTCAGAACTGAGTCCGCCTCACAGTTGTACTCAAGAGCTGAGCTGGACCTTCAGAGCGTCAATTTGCTCTGAAGACGAGCAGCTTCTCCTCAACGAGCTGCTCAGTAGCAAGACTTCCGAGTGTTCAGATCCTTCCGAGCATGCTTCACTGCTCTGGTCTCGACCAACTCCTTTCAAGCCCGGAGACCTTAGAGCTCGGCCATCGCTGCCTTCTCTGCAAGATTTATATTCTCGCCCAGCCAGCCTTCGATTTTCCTCCTTCACATTGCTCGCACCGCCCAAGCTCCGAACCTTTGCTCAATGTTCTTCCCGAACTTAGAGTTATCTCATTAAGCCTAGTCGCAGATGCCAAAGCTCTGGAGGAGAGTCACTGGAAGATATCGAACAGCATTGAGGACCGCAGGATTCTATCTCATCCAGAACCCGCCGGTCGCCTCTTCATCGAAAGCTCTCGTAAGTGCTCTGAACGGTCAGCCGACGTTGTTCCTCGCGACTTGGCCGCTGAGGACGAGCTGGTCAGCGGTCCTTTGTCTCCTCGCGAGGAGGACCTTCCTCCGCCTCCTCGCCTGGTCGAGCAGCAGGACGAAGCTTCGAGCAGTGGGGCGGAGCACTCGACCGCCGAGGTCTTTTGAGGTGCTCGCACCTTCGACCGTCCCCACACGCCGATGCAACATTTCACGCATCCCGCCGCTCATTTCTTCACTTGATACTAAGTTTGAAAGAGCAGCCTCAGTACACGTGCTCGACGCCAATTCTCAATTGAATAAGACACCCTGTGAGACCGCAAAAACAACCAAAGCAAGACAATGAAAGCAGACGCGAAAGCGTGAAAGCTAAAAGTAAAATCCACAAGGCGTATAAATGACCTGAGTGCAAAAGTGTCATGGATCTGAGGGACCCTCGCCACGAGTGCGCACAGGCCCTCACTCTCCCCAACGAAGAAGAATTTGCTCTTCCAGCTGCCACCGAGGCTCTGGAGATCGGTGATGGGCTTCTTACCCTTCAGCCTGAGGTAAGGTAATACCAACCAAAGATCCTTCGGGCTACACTTCACCGGTAGAGGTGTCCGATTTCCCTACCGAGGGCTCATCCAGTCACAGCTGCTTCCACAAAACGAAGAGTCCTGAAAGGACCCTCCATCCATTCGGGTTCAATTGCCTGCAGGCCGACTTGAACCCGCATGTAACCCTGCCAAAATAAGGTCGGAGAGGCAACCTAACCCCCATTCAAGCACCTGTGTAAGGTCAGTATATCCTTGGGGACTACCGGATTTCACCGCCTCAAGAACCTTATAACTACACTATCGTGTATGTTAGTAAGTCCGCCTAAGTCTATCTAAGTCGAGGGGTGGTTTCACACCTCGGAGGTCAACGGGTATTCCCCATGTTCGCACCTTCGACCGCCCTCGCCCTTCGTCGCGTACCGGGTCTCACCCACCTGCAACTCACTCTCGACTAGAATCCCTCACGGGATTACGCTAATGGGTCAGGCCTCACTAGAGGAGGAAGAGTCCTCCCAGAATATCCTACGGGTTCAAGGATTTGACATTTTCCTAAGTGGTATGAACTAACGGGGAGCAGTGAGAAGAAACAGAGTAAGGAGGTGAAACTAAGAATGGTTTGTACCGAACAACGAAAGGAAGTGTGGTTGGTCTGAAATCACCTCGACAGAAGTAAGAAGAACAAGAAGCTATGGAGAGCGATCAATTGTGAGTTTGAACGAAAAGCAAGCAAACAGAGGGAACAAGCGAAGAAGTTGGGATTTTTAAAGAGGTGAACGCGTCCCTTCCACTCAGGCGGCATATGCTTCGAGGGACACGACCTTTAGGTCACGCCCTTTCGAATTTCAAATGCACGGCTAGGATCAACCCACGCTGTCCCGCCTTAAAGGTGAATTGACCGAGGTGGGAGACAACTGAAAGCGTAGGAAGAGTAAAAGGCCGCGACTCGCCCATCATTATCGAAGTTTCAGCCTTGTCTCGCTTCACTCGAAAGACTAGAAACCTGGGACCGTGTTTGCGTAACATCGGACAGCCCCTCAAGCCCATCCAACTGAGTAAGACACCCCGAGGATGTACTTAGCCCGAGCATCCCTTCCGGTCAAAGATGGTCAAGGTCGAGAGCTAAGCACCCATTGCTCGCCGAGGTCGCCCCGGTCAAAGCCGGCCAAGGTCGAGAGCTAAGCACCTTGCCTCGCTTGGGTAATATCGGACAGCCCCTCGAAGCCCATCCAACCGAGTAAGACACCCCGGTGACGTACTCAGCCCGAGCATCCCTTCCGGTCAAAGATGGTCAAGGTCGAGAGCTAAGCACCCATTGCTCGCCGCGGTCGTCCCGGGTCAAAGTCGGCCAAGGTCGAGAGCTAAGCACCTCGCCCGCCGAGGTCGCCTCTCGTGTCAAAGCCGCCAAGGTCGAGAGCCGAGCACATCTCTCCCGCCGCAGAGATCCACGAGCACACCGGGCAAGACCCACCTGTGGCAACCCGACACGCTTTCTCGCATTCCCAAGACACCTTTTAATGTCTCGACCATGGCCCCACATGTTATAGTGATGATATCATGTTGCGTGGCCTCGACATGCCTCCAAGGTGTAATACTCCTAGCGCACTTGCCCGACATGGTGATCCGCCACGTGAATCCAAGTTAAGGGACAACCGCCATCCTTGTGGAATATTCCGCCAAACCCGACGGTCGAGGGACTCCAGATATCACTAGCGTGGAGTGGACAAACTGAAAGGAAAAGAGCGGAAAATGGAGTATAAAAGGAAACGAAGGGGAACGCTATAAGGGTTGGCAATTTTCATTCACAAAGGATCTGTAAGCTCAAACAGTGTTCTTCCTATTATAATCTCTCTTATTTGATTTTCCTGAAACACCATACTTATCCAAAAAGGGGCGAAATAATACCCTTTATCTTTCCTGGCTCCTCACTAAGCGGAGATACCAAAAGGACAAACCCGACATCGATGAAGCTGCCTGAGGGTTTCCACGACACGCCTGCAACCCCCGACCGGTTTTCGTGGAGTACAGTCCGGAGATCTCCGCTCAAGAAGACAATCGAATAGGACGGGCGGGTAACCTCGCTCGAGATCGAGCTATCATGAAGCGTAGGATCGAGGCACCGCTTTGAACTGCGCGAAGCGTAAGGTTCGCATAGCCCCGCCGAGCCGCTTGGAGGCATCGCTGAAGCGTTCAAGCACCGCTGAGGCACGCGAAAAACTGCATCAACA
>CM046819.1:380000-391590 GCA_025617385.1 Murraya koenigii
CGGATTAGAATGTTTGGGTAATATCGCATGCGCCCTCGAAGCCCTTCCACCGAGTAAGACACCCGAGGACGCCTAGCTCGAGCAGCCCTCTTCCCGTCAAAGCCGGTCAAGGTCGAGGAATCCGAGATGCTCAAGCCCGAGCACTCCTTCGCTCGCCGAGGTCGCCCCTCAGTCAAAGCCGGGTCAAGGTCGAGAGCCGAGCACCCTCGCCCGCCGAGGTCGCCCCTCGTGTCAAAGCCGGTCAAGGTCGAGAGCCGAGCACATCTCTCCCGCCGCAGAGATCCACGAGAACAACCGGCAAGACCCGACGCAGGCAACCCGACCCGCTTTCTCGTAATCCCGCACACCTTTTAATGTCTCGACCGGATCCCACATGGCGTAGTGGTGATATCGTTGCCGGTGGCTCAGACATGCCTCCAGGTGTCATAATTCCTAGCGCACTTGCCCGACATGGTGATTCGGCCACGTGAATCAAGTTAAGGGACAACCGCCATCCCTGTGGAATATTCCGCCAAACCCTACCGCCGAGGGACTCAGATACTACTAGCGTGGAGTGGACAAACTGGAAAGGAAAAGAGCGGAAAATGGAGTATAAAAGGAAACGAAGGGGAACGTTATAAGGGTTGGCAATTTTCATTCACAAAGGATCCGTAAGCTCAAACAGTGTTCTTCCTATTCTAATCTCTCTCATTTGATTTTCTCGAAAACACCATACTTATCCAAAAAGGGGGCGAATAATACCCTTTCATCTTTCCTGGCCTCCTCACTAAGCGGAGATACCAAAAGACAAACCCGACATCGACTTAAGCTGCTTGAGGGTTTCGCCGACACGCCCACGACCCTCGACCCGGTTTTCCGTGAGTACAGTGTCCGGAGATCTCCGCTCAAGAAGACAATGAATAGACGAGCGGGTAACCCCGCGTCGAGCTTATCGCGAGCGTAAGGATCGAGGCACCGCTTGAAGCCGCGAGCGTAAGGTTCGCATAGCCCCGCCGAGCCGCTCGAGGCACCGCTGAAGGTTCAAGCACCGCTGAGGCACGCGGAAAATCAGCATCAACATTTTGCGCCGCCTCGGGATCGCACAAAAAGTCTCGATTTCCTAATACATTCAAGACACACAACACAACGATGAGGGAAACAAATCAAGAGGAGTAAGTCCTAAGAATCCAGAATTTCGAGAGAAGTGGCCAATGAGGCCTGTAATGTGGAGATCCATGAAAGAATGGATCTGATGGAAAACATGATCGAAACTATGACCTCCTGCTACAAGAATTCGTGGAAGGACAGAGAAAAGCATGTAACGATGTCCCGAGTCCACCTGAGGGAATGCTCATGTTCGGAAAATGCGGAGACGAAGCCCAAAGACCCTGGCAACCGAATGTTGCAGCTGAGAGAAGAAACAAACATGGAGGAAAGTGGGTCTCGCCAACATTTGCAGGAGATGTACCCCAACCTCTCGCAAGTGAGGAGTCGAGGGAGAGGTACGCAGTTGGCACAAGTCATGGAAGATCTTCTGGGAACCGAAAGAGTCCAAGTCGGCGAATAATGCCGGACAACGAATCTCCACTCTCCTGGAGATCACGGGTGTCACGATCCCATCGCGACTTTCGCCTCCTGATCCGAAATATTCGGAAAGAGTGATCCATTAGTACATATAGAGCTGTTCAACGATACGACAGGGTGCAAGGTCTGCCGCCAAAGACAGAGGTGCAGTGGCCTTCCCGCTCACTCGAGGGAAGGGCGAGAGAATGGTACCGCAGACTCCTACCGGGAAGCATTTCGAAGTTTCAACAGATGTGCAGTGGAGTTCGCAGAACAATTCCGGGCGCAGTGACCCCGAGGATGACATGATGGAGTCGCCGTGTGAGGCAGTAAA
Organism: Murraya koenigii; assembly: GCA_025617385.1. Taxonomy (NCBI): domain Eukaryota; kingdom Viridiplantae; phylum Streptophyta; class Magnoliopsida; order Sapindales; family Rutaceae; genus Murraya; species Murraya koenigii. Next base: position 381,877 of record CM046819.1, read on the forward strand.
GAAGGAGAGTCCTCCTGGAGTTTATCAAAAGATACCATAGATCGGCCCTAGATCTCGGTGCGCTCAACCATCCCCAAGCTCCAAGAGGATTAAAGGATGGTATTCTGACTGGGAGACCATGGTATAACCTCGTGAGTCCTTCGATCCGCTCAGATTCTGGACGCTGCATCGAACAAGTAAAGTCGGATATGGTAATCAAGAAGAAAAGCCGCCAAACCGAGAAGTGAGCAAGTCAGTGGAGCAAGAAGGAAGGAGAAAGTGGAGCCCCGCCTCGAGGACACAGCTCCAAAGGCAACGAGAGACCGGCCGCCTCAGCATAACCCATATCGTAGAGTTCCCCACCGCTGATGGTCCCCAACCACCTCGCAGTCTCCGTGCCGGATCACAGAGAATACAAAGGCCATGATGGCCACATACCCCGCAACCAGCCACCGAGTAGACCTGGCGAGCCACAACAGGGTGATCGCTCATTGCCACCCCCACCAAGAAGCTTCCCGAGGATAGGGCAATACAAGTAGTGGAACAGAGCCCCGCTACTTGACAAGATAATGAAGTCAAGGTATCTCAAGAGATACTTCAGTGGTCGAGAGCGTGGACCGCTAAGCCCTCCAACGCCGATGACCACGCCACCAAGCAAGTGAGCAGGGGCGCTCGCTGCTTCCACGGAGACCATGGTCACACCACATCACAAAGGTCGTGATTTGAAAACCAGTGGAAGATTTAGTTAGAAATCGACACCGGACGAGTTCAGTAGCGAGGGCACCCTAGAGTCGAACAATACCGAGGAAGGTGACCAGTGCTTACGTAAATAGACACTGAGCCACCATCCACGAGAGTACTTCAGCGGGCCAACGATGGCCTAAGTTCCAACAGGCCCTAAAAACTATTGCAGATATGCCGCCGCACCGAGAAGTCCTGCTCATCGCCTCCCGCGGCCAAGAAGGCTGTTCTAGCAAAGCCAATCATGTGATGTATGAAGATGAGGAGGGGTGCCAGCACTTCACCGAAGATGCCCCGTGGTAAAAGCCAATGTAGCTGAATAAGTGAAGTTGACCGAATACCGGTCGACTCTGGGAGCTCTGGTAGATATTCTTTCAAATCCACACTCGAGGATTTAGAATAAGCAGCGCGAGCCTCGAGCATACGAGCACTTCCTCGAGCGGGTTCGGGAGGAAAGCTAATACCTCTGTGAATCATCAAGTCTGGCAAGAACTATGGGCTCAAGCCTTCGAGAAGAACATGATGCCGGATTTCGGTGGTAGATGAAACCAAACCATACCAAAGCGATTCTAGTGGAGGCCGCTTATGAGGATCACCCAACGCGTGGTGTCCACCCATTACTTAGCCCTAAAGTATCGAGTAAACGGGCCATAGGGTCGTGAAAGGCAGCCAAGTGGTGGCGAGGAGTCACACACCAGAGCCGCCAAAGAAACTATGCAGATCACCTCGCTAGACACGAGGGGGAATCGAGGAACGTAAGGCAAGAGCCGCAGAGAAGTCTGGAGGAGCTCGAGGTAGAGCAGTATGACCCCGAGAAGAAAGTCCGAATCCGCCGGCCTTAGTGAGCCGTCAAGGAAAAGTCAGGAATGTCCGCGAGCACACGCAGATGTGTTCGCATGGACGCACGATGATATGCCCGGATCGATAAAGTCGCAGCAAGTGCTCGAGGTAAGAAGTCGGAACTGTGAAAGCTGGATTCATACGGAGGTATCCTACCCCGAATGGATCTCGAATGTGGTGCTGGTGAAGAAAGCAAATGGGAAATGGAGAATGTGTGTTGACTTCACAGATGTGAACAAGGCCTCGCCTGAAAGATAGTTTTCCACCACCAAGATAGACCAACCGGTGGATTCTACTACAGTGGCACGAGTTGCTTAGCTTCATGGATGCATTCTCGTGATATAACCAAATTCCCATGCATCAATCGGACGAGGAGTGTACAGCTTTCATCACCAATCGTGGGTCAGATCACATAAGGTCATGCCTTCTGCCTAAAGAATGCCGGGCGACGATCGTAGGCTAGTGAACAAGGTTTTCAAGCCATTGATCGGCTCTGACTACGGAGGTATATGTAGATGACATGATCACCAAGTCTAGGACGCGAGGAGCATGTAAAGCATCCTGAGGAGACCTTCGGACTCCAAGGAAGTACCGAATGAGTTAAACCCCAAAAATGTGCTTGGAGTGAGTTCGGAAAATTCTAGGCTTCATGGCGAGTCACATGGGATCGAGGCCAATCCGAGAAGATCGGAGCAATGGATAGAAATGAGGTCCCTCAGAACCTCAAGCGAGATACAGTAGTCCGACCGCAAGCTAAGCATCCCTCAACAAGTTCAGTATCTCGAGCCACCTGGATAATGCCGAGTCTTCTTCCGTGAAACGAAGAAGGGCAAGAAGACGAAATGGACCCCGAATGCGAGGAGGCTGCCCAAAGAACTGAAAGAGTATTTGTTGAAAGTCTACATCACAACACCTCGAGCAGTGAGAGGTAATCGCTTCTATACTTGGTCAGATCCCAACGGGCAACGAGCCCGGCCTCGTAGTGGAGGAATCAGGGTACAAGACTCGCTTATTACACGAGTAAAGCGTTGCTAAAAGCGTAAACCCTAGATCCAACCATGGAGAAGTGGGCACTAGCCTCGGTCACTGGCGTCCGAAAGTCGAGGCCTTATTTTCAAGCACATTCAGCAGTGGTATCGACTAACCAACCTCTCGTGCAAACTCTACACAAACCCAAGACCTCCGAAGGTCAAGTTAAATGGTCATGGAGTTAAGCTGAGTTTGACCTTAATTACCAACCCCGAGCAGCCATAAAAGCACAGCCTTTAGCCGACTTCGTGGTCGAGTGCACGAGGGTAAAGAGATCGGAGAGCTGAACCCTCATCAAGCTCCCGTGCCTCAACTAACGCATGGATAGTCACAGAGATGGATCCCGTGGAAGTCGTGGAGCAGGAGCAGGGCGGTGCTCAAAAGTCCGTAGGGGGCGAGATGCAATACGCGTGAGATTAGAGTTCAAGTCACCAACAATCGTGCCGAGTACGAGGTCAGAATAACGGGTCAAGCTCACCTCAATAGTAAAAGCAGAGGAAATAAAGCTTCGAATCGGACTCACAGCTGGTAACTAATCACCCCGACGAGAGCTTCGTGCAAAGCGGGAGAAGATGGACGCCTACCTTCGTAAGGCAGTAAGGCGGAACATATCTAATGGGAAGAATTTTCGAGCAGATATGATAGCTCGCATGGCAGCCACCTCTGACCCTAAGTTTCCAAAATCTATCCCTCCGAATGAAAACCCGCCGAGTATCGAGCAGTGAGGACGAGGTGATGAGCCTATCAACGAACAACACCGGATGGAGCCGATTACTTCCTACCTCAAGCGAAGGGACAAAGGCTGACGATAAGAAGGTGCAAGGAAATCGAGGTGCAAAGCAGCCGTGTACACTCTCATCGACGGGGTCTTATACGTACGCGGTACACTCTCCCTCGTCACGATGTTTAGACCAAGAGGAGGCCGATTACGCCCTCGAGAGATACACGAGGGAGTCTCGTGGAAATCATTCTCGCGCGAGGTCCTTGGCTTTTAAGGCCTCGAGGCAAGGGTATTTTTGGCCTCGCATGCACCGAGATGCTCGTGAGAAGACGAGAAGTCGCAAGAGTTGTCGAGCTTTGCTAACCACTCGACTCAGCCTCCCGAGAACCTTACTGCGATGAATTCGCCATGGCCGCTTGCTCAACCGGGGATAGATTTGATCGGGCCATCGCCGAAGGGAAAGCATCCGCCACCCATGCCATAGTCGCGATTGATTATTTCACCAAACGGGTCGAGCTGGAGCCTCGAGCAAAGATCACGTAAGGTAAAACCACCGATTTCATTCTGAAGAATGCGATTTGCAGTGTACGGGATTCTCATGCATTAGTCACCGATAACGGGAGACAGCTTGATAATGGCAAGTTCGTAGACTTCGCCGTAATCTGGGATAGAGTCAAGTTTTGCTCTCCTTCACACCCACAAGCCAACGGGCAAGCAGAGGCCGCGAATAAAACTATAAAACGCCTCAAGACAAGACCGACGAGCAAAAGGGGCCTCGGTGGACGAGCCGCTCGGTGTCTCGTGGGCCTACGTAACCACACACAAAACGGCCAATCGGAGAGACCCCATTCTCCTTGGCATTTGGGCACGAGCAGCTGGTTCCCACCGAATAGGAATCGGGACACACCGGACGTAACACTTCAACGAGGAGCAAAACAACGAAAGCGATGTGCAGCAGCTCGACTCACTGGAAGAAAGAAGAGAAAGGATAGCCGCCAAGATCTCGTAATATCAACAGAGAGTGGCTCGTTATTACAACCAAAAGGTACACATTCGCCGGCTCTAGCGGGTGATCGGGTGTCGAGGAAAGTCAACCGGAGCACGAAGCGACCCAAGGCAAGGTGTACTAGACCAAACTGGAAGCGTCCCTATCGAGTCACTCAACTAGCAGGACCAGTGAGCATACCGGCCTCTCATCCAGTATGGACGAGAGGTCAAGAGGCCATGGAACGCACAACTCCCGAGGAAGTATTTTCATGAGGTCTTCTTGTATTGTAAAATGCTAATGTAATATCTCTCCCAAGATGGGATATGTAAAAGTACAAATCTATGTAAGAATAAGAATAAGCATTCATAATGTAAGTTCAAACGAAGACCGTAAGCAAGAAGAACTCCTCAAGATGAAGTCCCAAAGCCTAACTCATTAGGCGGATTCTGCCAAGCTCCCAGTCAATCAAGACCGTAGCAGTGAGTCTCATCAAGACCTCGGTCAATTAAAAGGCTCGAGCAGTAAGAAGAACTCCTCAAGATGAAGTCCCAAAGCCTAACTCATTAGAGCGGATTTGCCAAGCTCCGGTCAATCAAGACCAGCAGCAGTGAGTATCATCAAGACCCCGGTCAATTAAAAGGCTCGAGCGTAAGAAGAACTCCTCAGCATGAAGTCCCAAAGCCTAACTCATTAAAGTGATTCGTGCCAAGCTCCGGTCAATCAAGACCGTAGCAGGAGTCTCATCGAAGACCTCGGTCAATTAAAAGGCTCGAGCGTAAGAAGAACTCCTCAGATGAAGTCCCAAAGCCTAACTCATTAGGCGTGACGGTGCCAAGCTCCGGTCAATCAAGACCGGAGCAGGAGTGTCATCGAAGACCTCGGTCAATTAAAAGGCTCGAAGTAAGAAGAACTCCTCAGCATGAAGTCCCAAAGCCTAACTCATTAGACGTGACTGTGCCAAGCTCAGGTCAATCAAGACCGTGAGCAGTGAGTCTCATCGTAAGACCTCGGTCAATTAAAAGGCTCGAGCGTAAGAAGAACTCCTCAGCATGAAGTCCCAAAGCCTAACTCATTAGGCGTGATCGTGCCAAGCTCCGGTCAATCAAGACCGCAGCAGTGAGTCTCATCAAGACCTCGGTCAATTAAAAGGCTCGAGCAGTAAGAAGAACTCCTCAAGATGAAGTCCCAAAGCCTAACTCATTAGGCGTGATTGTGCCAAGCTCGAGTCAATCAAGACCAGCAGCAGTGAGTATCATCGAAGACCCCGGTCAATTAGCAGCCTCGAGCGTAAGATCCGAAGAACTCCTCGCCGAAGTCCCAACGGACTGCGCAAGCTCAGGTCAATTGCAGCCCGAGCAGGAATATCGCAAAGCTCGGTCAATTGCAGCCCGAGCAGGAGTATCGCGAAGCCCGGTCAATTGCAGTGCCCGGCGTAAGATCAAGAAGAACTCCTCGCCGAAGTCCCCAAAGCCTAAATCATTAGAGTGACTGTGCCACGCTGGGTCAACTGCAGCCCGAGCAGGAGTAACATCAAGAGCCTCGGTCAATTGCATGCCCGGTAAGAACAGAAGAACGCTACGACCGAAGTCCCAAAGCCCAACTCTAAGCGACTGCTCAGCGAAGGTCAATTAAAAGGCCCAAGTACAACTCAGATAACGTCACGCTGAAGTCCCAAAGCCTAACTCTTAGGCGGACTTGCCTAGCTGAGGGTTAATTGCAGCCCGAGCCGGAGTTCAATAGGAACCCCTTGTCTAAAAGTCCCTAGGCCTAAGCTCTAAGCGAGACGTTATCTAGCAAGAGCCAAATGCGTGCTCGAGCAAGTCAAATGAGCTCGTAAAATAGACATAAGGCTTTTTAGCCTAAGTCGAGCAAAACTCTACCATGCATGGTTAAGCAAGATTACACTTGGGCATAAATGAAAATAGAAGTCCAACACTTAGAAAATTTTTACTTGGCAAGCATATTCAAAGTCAATTTATAAGGCAAGAGCATGTGCACACGAGCATTCAATAGAGTTGTTCAAACATGTATCTTTTTATTTCATTTGAAATGATTACATATGTAAAAAAAAAAAAAAAAAAAGAAGAAGAAGAAAGAGTCCAAGTCATTCAAGCAGCTAGCAGGGAAGAGCAAGATCAACAGCAGGGCGCCTTCAGGAGCTAGCAGTGGATGGCCAAAGATCCGCAGGAGGAGCAACAGTGAGGGACGCCAAGAGAGCTTCAAGCAGAGGGGCATCGAAGCAAGAGGGAGCCGGCCTCCGACAACACCTCGGGGCTCTGATGAAATAGCTCTGTGGTTGCTCATGTATTCGGCCACATACCCTTCAACCTCGACATGTCTGGCTCGGATATGCCTTGCCAAAAGCATACATAAGGCAGTCAGAATCGAGTCCGCCTCAGTGTTGTACTCATGAGCGAAGTCGGACCTTCAGAGTGTCAATTTGCTTTGAAGACGAGCAGCTTCTCCTCCACGAGCTGCTCAGAAGCAAGACTTCCGAGTGTCCAGATCCTTCCGAGCATGCTTCACTGCTCTTGGTCTCAGCCAACTCCTCTCAAGCCCGGAGACCTTGAGTCTGCCACCACTGCCTTCTCTCGCAAGATTTATATTCTCGCCCAGCCAGCCTTCCGATTTTCCTCCTTCACTGCTCGCACCGCCTCCAAGCTCGAACCTTGCTCAAGTTCTTCCTGAACTTAGAGTTATCTCATTAAGCCTCGGTCGCAGATGCCAAAGCTCGGAGGAGAGTCACCGAAGATACCGAACAGCGCTGAGGAGTGCAGGACTCTATCTCATCCAGAACCCGCCGGTCGCCTCTTCATCGAAAGCTCCTCGTAAGGCTCCTGAACGGCCAGCCGACGCTGTTCCTCGCGACTTGGCCAGCTGAGGACGAGCCGGTCAGCCGGTCCTTTGTCTCCCGCGAGGAGGACCTTCCTCCGCCTCTCTCACTGGTCGAGCAGAGGACGTAGCTCGAGCAGCGGGGCGGAGCACCGACTCGCCGAGGTCTTTTGAGGTGCTCGCACCTTCTACCGTCCCCACACGCCGATGCAACATTTCACGATCCCGCCGCTCATTTCTTCACTGATACTAAGTCTGACTCCAAAGCTCCGAGGTGTCATCAGCCTCCGCACGAGCTCGTGCTTGAAAGAGCAGCCGCACACGTGCTCAAGTCGACCTCCAATTGAATAAGAAGCACCCGAGAGACCGCAAAAACAACCAAAGCAAGACAATGAAAACAGACGCGAAAGGTGAAAGCTAAAAGTAAAATCCACAAGGCGATAAATGACCTGAGTGCAAAAGTGCCATGGATCTGAGGGATCCTCACCACGAGTGCAGCAGGCCCCCACTCTCCCCAACGAGAAGAATTTGCTCTTCCAGCTGCCACCGTGAGGCTCTGGAGATCGGTGATGGGCTTTTACCCTTCAGCCGGAGGTAAGGTAATACCAACCAAGCATCCTTCGGGCTACACTTCACCGGTAGAGGTGTTCTGATTTCCCTACCGAGGGCTCGCCCAGTCACAACTGCTTCCACAAAACGAAGAGTCCTGAAAGGACCCTCCACCCATTCGGGTTCAATCGCCTGCGGGCCGACTTGAACCCGCATGTAACCCTACCAAAATAAGGTCGAGAGGCACCCTAACCCCCATTCAAGCACTCCAAGTAAGGTCAGTATATCCTCGGGGACTACCGGGATTTCACCCCGCCCAAGAACCTTATAACTACACCATCGTGTATGTCAGTAAGTCCGCCTAAGTCTATCTAAGTCGTAGGGGTGGTTTCACACCTCAGAGGTCAACGGGTATTCCCCATGTTCGCACCTTCGACCGGCCCTCGCCCTTCGTCGCTGCCGGGTCTCACCCACCTGCAACTCACTCTGACTAGAATCCCTCACTGGGATTACGCTAAGGGGTCAGGCCTCACTAGAGGAGGAAGAGTCCTCCCAGAACATCCTACGGGTTCCAAGGATTTGACATTTTCCTAAGTGGTACGTAACTAACGGGGAGCAGTGAGAAGAAACAGTAGTAGAAGGCGTGAAACCAAGAATGGTTTGTACCGAACAACGAAAGGAAGTGTGGTTAGCCTGAAATCACCTCGACAGTAAGAAGAAGAACAAGAAGCTATGGAGAGCGATCAATTGTGAGTTTGAACGAAAAGCAAGCAAACAGAGGGAACAAGTGAAGAAGTTGGGATTTTTAAAGAGGTGAACGCGTCCCTTCGATCAAGTGCGAGATGCTTCGAGGGACACGACCTTTAGGTCACGCCCTTTCGAATTTCAAATGCACGGCTAGATCAACCCACGCCGTCCCGCCTTAAAGGTGAATTGACCGAGTGGGAGACAACCGAAAGCGTGGAAGAGTAAAAGGCCGCGACTCGCCCATCATTATCGAAGTTTCAGCCTTATCTCGCTTCACTCAAAAGACTAGAAACCGGGGACCGTGTTCGGTAATATCGGACAGCCCCTCAAGCCCTTCCACCGAGTAAGACACCCCGAGGATGTACTTAGCTCGAGCAACTCTTCCGGTCAAAGCCGGTCAAGGTCGAGGAATCCGAGATGCTCGAGCCCGAGCACTCTTCGCCTGCCGAGGTCGCCCCTCAGTCAAAGCCGGTCAAGGTCGAGAGCCGAGCACCCTCGCTCGCTCGAGGTCGCCCCTCGTGTCAAAGCCGGTCAAGGTCGAGAGCCGAGCACATCTCTCCCCGCCGCAGAGATCCACGAGCACACCGGCAAGACCCGACGCAGTGGCAACCCGACCCGCTTTCTCGTAATCCTAGCACACCTTTAATGTCTCGACCGGATCCCACATGGCGTGGTGGTGATCACTGTCAGTGGCTCGAGACATGCCTCCAAGGTGTCATAATTCCTAGCGCACTTGCCCGACATGGTGATCTGGCCACGTGAATCAAGTTAAGGGACAACCGCCATCCCTATGGAATATTCCGCCAAACCCTACCGCCGAGGGACTCCAGATACTACTAGCGTGGAGTGGACAAATCTGAAAGGAAAAGAGCGGAAAATGGAGTATAAAAGGAAACGAAGGGAACGTTATAAGGGTTGGCAACTTTCATTCACAAAGGATCCAGTAAGCTCAAACAGTGTTCTTCCTATTCTAATCTCTCTCATTTGATTATCTCGAAAACACCATACTTATCCAAAAAGGGGGCGAATAATACTCTTTCATCTTTCTCGGCCTCCTCACTAGTGGAGATACCAAAAGACAAACCCGACATCGACTTGAGCTGCCTGAGGGTTTCGCCGAGACACGCCCGACGACCCTCGACCCGGCTCCGTGAGTACAGTCCGGAGATCTCCGCTCAAGAAGACAATGAATAGACGGTAGGGTAACCTCGCCGAGCTTATCATGCGAGCGTAAGGATCGAGGCACCGCTTAGTCAGCGAGCGTAAGGTTCGCATAGCCCCGCCGAAA
>CM046819.1:399630-416316 GCA_025617385.1 Murraya koenigii
GGGCCCAATCAAATCTATTCCCCATCGAAGCAATGGCCATGGCGAATCCATCGCCGTAAGTGTTCTCCTGAGGTCGAGTCGTGATTAGCAAAGCTCCGCAGCTCTGCAGCCTTCGCCTTCTCCCGAGCATCTCGTGCACGCGGGCCAAAATACCCTCGCCTCAAGGCCTCGAAAGCCAAGGACCTCGAACCTGAATGATTTCCACAGACTCCTCGGTATCTCTTGAGGACGAATCGCCTCCCTCGGTCTAAACACCGCAGCAAGCGGGAGAGTGTACCTCGCCTCATATAAGACCCCATCGACGAGAGCTGCACTCGGCCGCTTTGCACCTCAATTTCCTTGCTCGCTTCTTATCAACCCAAGACCGTCCCTTCCTCGAGGTAAGAAATGATCTACCGCATCCGTGTGTTGCTCGCTGTCAGTTCATTACTCGCCTCCCGCCTCGACACTCGAGCGGTGTTTTGACTTCGAGAGGATAGACTTTGAAACTTGGGGTCCGAGGTGGCTTCCATGCGAGCTATCATATCTCGCCGAAAATTCTTCCCCTGGATCCGCTCCACCTCGACAACTGGAATTTTTCATTACCGCCTTACCTTCCAAGGTAGCATCCATTTTCTCCCCTTCGCTCGAAAGCTCTCGCCGAGGTGATTAGTTACCAACCGCGAGTCCGCTCAAGCTTTATTTCCTCCGCTTACTACCGAGGCGAGCTTCAAGCCCGCTATTACAGCCTTCATATTCGACCCGATTGCTGGTGACTTCGAACTCTAATCTCACAACAGACAGCATCTCCGCCTCCTCCGACTTTCGAGCACCACCCCCGCCTCCCGCCTCCCCGACTTCCACGTGATCCATCTACTGTGACTACCCATGCTTTGGTCGATGCCCTGAGCTCGACGAGAGTTCGCCTCCGCCTCTTTACCCTTCGCCTGCACTCGACCACGTAAGTCTGCTAAAGACCGTGCTTTTATGGTCGCCGGGTCGGTAATTGATGTCAAACTCGCTTAACTCCACCGACCATTTAACCAACCTTCCGTGAGGTCTCGTGCTTGTGTAGTAGTTTGCCCGAGGGTCAGGTTAGTCAAGCACCACCACCGAATGTGCTTCGAAAATAAGGCCTCGCCGTCGTCACGCGACTGTGGCTAGTGCCCACTTCTCCATGGTCGATACCGAGTTTCGCTTCTAAGCAACGCCTCGCCTGTAATAAACAGTGACATCAGCATTCTCGATTCTTCCCTTACCGTAATCGAGCTCGCTGCCCATCGGATACAACCAAGTATAGAAACAAGACTTCCCCGCCGAGGTGTTGACAAGAATCTGAGCTTTTAAGAAATACTCTTTCACCGCTGAACGCCTCATCGCGATTCTCAAGGCCCATTTCGCCTTCCCCGCCTCTTCTTCATCTCGCCGGAAGAAGACTTCAGATTTATCCGTGGCTCGAGATACGAACCCGCTGAGAGACGCCAGCTCACGGCCGACTCAGATCTCCTCGAGACTACGAGGGACCCTCATTTCTATCACCGCCACGATCTTCTCCTGATTGGCCTCGATCCCCCGCGACTCACCACTGAAACCTAGGAATTTTCCCGAACTCACCCAAAAGCACATTTTCTGGGTTTAACTTCATCTCAGACTTCTCAGAGTGCGAAGGTCTCCTCCAGATGCTTTACATGCTCCTCCGCTCTCTAGACTCGGTGATCATGTCATCTACATATACCTCCATAGTCCGACCGATCAACGGCTTGAAAACCTTATTCACTAGCCTCCGACACGCCGCCTCGCATTCTTTAGGCCGAAGGCATGACCTCAGAAGAAGACAAATCTCGATCAGTGATGAAAGTCAGACACCCTCGTCTCGATCGGTGCATGGAAATTTGGTTATATCCCGAGAATGCATCCACGGTTAAGCAACCCGTGTCTCGCCAGTAGTCCACCAACTGGTCTATCTTCGTAGTGGAAAGCTATCTTTCTGCATGCCTTATTCAAACTCGGAAATCAACACACATTCTCCATTTCCCATTTGCTTTCTTCACCAAGACTACATCTCGAGATCCATTCTGGTAGGACACCTCCCAGATGAATCCCGCTCAGCAGCTTTTCAACCTCGCAATCGATGGCTTCAGATCTCTCCCGGTTCACGCACCTCCTCTTCGCTTACCGGCCTAAGATCTCTCCAGACCGCCACCGTGACACGCCACTCGAGTCGATCCCGCATATCATCATGCGTCCATGCGAACACATCTCAGCGGTGCTCGCAGCATTCCACCAACTTTTCCTTCAACGGCTCGCTAGTGCCCGAGCCGATCTCGACTTTCTTCCTGGGTCATCCGCTCTCACCCCGAGCTCCTCCAACTTCTCCACCGGCTCTCGCCTCCGCTCTCGATTCCGCCTCGTGTCTCAGCGAGGTAATCAGATAGTTTCTTATGGCTACAAAGATAGCAGCCTCCGCCACCCTTCGTCAGCTTTCACGACCCCTATAGACCTCATTTACCCGATATTTTAGTGGCTAGGTAATGGTGGACACCACGCATTGGTCGATCCTCATAAATGGCCTCCCAAGAATCGCCTGTATGGGTCGGTTTCATCTACCACCACGAAATCCAAAGATCATGTTCTTCTCGAAAGGTTTCGAGCCCATGGTTACCGCCAACTCGATGATTCCTAGAGGTATTAGCTTTCCTCCCGAACCCCTTCAAAGAAGTGCTCAGATGCTCGAGGCTCGCTACCGCTATTCCTAAATCCTCGAGTGTGGATTTGAAAAGAATATCTACCGAGCTCCCCGAATCAACCAAGATTCTGGTCAACTTCCTTATTCGCTACATTGGCTTTTACCACTGTGGCATCTTCTGGGGTACAAAGACCCCTTCTCATCTTCATCCGTCCACATGATTGGCACCGCCAACCTCGCCTTCTGGACGCAGGAGCAGTGAACAGACTTCTGCCTACAAGCAAGATATCTCGCAATAGTTTTTCCGGCCCCGTTAGAACTTCCTGCCATCGCTGGCCCACCCGAAATTACTCTCGTGACGGTGGTTCCAGATCGATTTCAGAGGCTCCGGTCACCTTCTTCAGTCGTTGTTCAACCACCGGTGCCCTCCTTCTATTAAACTCATCCAGTATCGATTTCTAACTAAATCTTCACCTGGTTTTTCAAATCACCAAGATCGCTGACGCGGTGTGACCACGGTCTCCATGAAAACTGGAGAATCGCCTCTCGCCTCCGCTCAGCCAGGCGTGGTCATCTAGCCGTGAGGGCTTGAGCAACCACACCCTTAGCCACTCAAGTATCTCTTCAAGAGATACCTTCAACTTCAGATAACCGTCTGTAGCTGTGGCTTGCTCCACTACTAGTATTGCCCTATCCCCTGAAGCTTCTCGGGGTGGCAATGCACGATCACCCCGCGCATGACTCACTTCAGTCTATCTCGTGGTCAGGTCACGGGTACGTGGCCATCATGACGCCCAGATTCTCTCGTGATCCCTACCTGAGACCCGCGAGGTGGTCTGGGAACCGTCCGCATGGGGAACTCTCTCGACACGGGTCAGACAGTGGCCGCCTTGGCCCTCGTCGCCTTGGAGCCTCGTGGTCCCTGCAGACTCCTTTCTCCTTCCTTCTTGCTCCAACGGGCTTGTCTCACTCCTCGCCATGCAGCCTTTTCTTCTTCAATTACCATGTCCAGCTTTACTCGCTCACACGCATCCGAATATGAACTGATCGACGGACTCAGCAGTTATACCATGTTCTCCCCATCCGAACACCTCTTTTAATCCCCTTAGAGCTCGGGATGGTCGAACGCACCAAGATCTGAGGACCGATCTATGGTATCTTTGATAAACTCCTGAGGGACTCTCCTTCTTTCTCGCCTCACTCCGACAGCCCATCATGTCATCCTCGTGGGTCACCGCTACTCAAATTGTTCTCGCGAACTCCCCGCACATCCGCTCAAAACTCAAAATGCTTCCCGTGGAGTCTCATGCAGACCATTCTCTCGCCTCTTCCTCAAGAGCGAGCTGGAAGGCTCGCGACCTCTGCACGCCGATGCACCTTACACCCTCGCCATGTCATCGAACCGCCTACGTGTACTAATGGGTCACTCTTTCCCGAATATCGCAGATCCGGAAGCGAAAGTCACGTGGATCGTGACACCCATGATCTCCGGCGAGAGAGGAGATTCATTGTCCAAAGATTATTCGCCACCTGACTCTTTCTTGCCTCCAAGATCTTCCACAACTCAGTGCCAACCTCGCATACCTCTCCCTCCAACTCCTCCGAACGAGAGGTCAGCTGCCTCCGCAAATGTCTGGCAGACCCCTTCCTCCATGTTTGTTTCTTCTCTCACCGCAACATTCTGGTGCCCGAGGTCTTGGGCTTCATCTCCGTGATTTTCCCGAACACGAGCTGCCTCTACCAGACTCCGGACATCATTGCATGCTTTTCTCTCGTCCTTCCCCGAATTCTCGTAATGGGAGGTCATAGTTTCGATCCGCTTTTCCATCCGATCCATTCTTTCCTGGATCTCCTGCTCGGGCCTCATTGGCCATTTCTCTCGTAGTCATCGATTCTTCAGACTTACTCCTCTTCTACCGCTTCCCTCATCGCTGTGTTTCGTGTGTCTTCAATGTATTAGGAAATCGAGCTTTCAGGCCGATCCCCACAGACGGCTGCCAAAAGATGTTGATGCAGCTCACGCTGCGCCTCAACAAAGGCTTCGAACCTTCCAACAAGATCTCCAAACAAATGGCAGAACGTCAGAACGTCTCGAACCTTCTCGTCGCGACAAGCTCGAGGAGGATTGCCCCTTCGTCCCTGCTCCACCGCCTCTTCTCGAATAGCTGATCTCCTGACCAGCACTCACGTAAAACCGGATCGTGGGTCGCCGAGCGTGTCCCTGCTGAAACCCTCCGACGCCAAGTCAAGAATCGGTTTCTTTGGTATCTCCTCAGCTGAGGAGACCCAAAGATGAAAGCAAGTATTATATCGCCCCTTTTGGATAAGTATGGTGTTTTGAGAGAATCGATGAGAGAGATTTGAAAGTGAAGAACCCGTGAATTAGAAAATCCAACCTTTGAGAATCAAATTCTTCAACCCTCGTGCTGCTCTTCTTCATTTCCTTTTATACTCTATTTTTCCCGCTTCTTTCCTTTCCAGTCAGCCCACTCCCACGCCAGTGGTATCCTGATCCCTCCGATACCTGTGTCTGGCTGAATATTCCCTGGATGAGCTACTGCTCCTTAACCCGATTCACGTGGCTGATCACCATGCCCGCAAGTGCGCAGTGAATGATGACACCTGGTGGCACGTGCTTACCACGACAACAAGTGTCACCTCTCCACCATGCGGACCCTTGTCGACATCAAAAGCGTGCCAGTGATTCCGAGATAGCGGGCCTGGGCCGCTCTGGCCTGGGTCTTGTCCAACATGTGCCGTGAATCCTCATGAGCAGAGAGAGATGTGCTCTGCCTCGACCTCGACCACCTTGACCCGAGTGGATCGACCCCGAGCAGCAAGGAGCCCTCGACCTGACCAGCCTTTGTCCCGAGGGACTGACCCCGAGCAGTGCAAGGAGCCTCGACCTGACCCGCCTTGACCGAGGGATGACCCCGAGCAGCAAGGAGCTCTCGACCTTGACCGACCTTTGTCCCGAGGGACTGACCCCGAGCAGTGCAAGGAGCTCTCGATCTCGACCGCCTTGACCGAAGGGCCGCCGGCCAGATTGCCTCTGGGAGTCTTGCTCGAGCTGGAAGGGTTCGAGGGACTTGTCTGATATTTACCCCATACATCTGAAAAGGCTTTAAGGGGCCTATTTGATATTTACCCCATACACCTGGAAGGGCTTTGAGGGGCCTATCTGATATTTTACCCAAACACCGGAGATATATAAAAAGCGGAGAAACTGAGGGACTGTGGGAAACCTAGCTCTGATATTAGAGCTAAACTTCTTTTATTTATTACAAGCTAGATTGAACGGGCTCTGCCCATTAAAACACACTTGGATCCCCTTCATTATTTAGGCACATTAAGGAATCCTACATACCTTATATTACAAGGTAAAACTGCGTCACCTTATTTTCCAAATATTACACACAACACATCAAGTTCTAGAAATGCAATTTAAACAAAAGGGTGACAAAATCATGACCAATGATTTTGTTACCGTTCTGTAACCCTTTATAACCATCACGTTTCTTCTCATTTCCAGTACAAGCTCCAATACACTTGACCATCAAAAGTCCACGTAGTGTCCAGCACAGAAATAGCTCCATTCCCATCTTGATCTCGAAAATCAATCTTCAAAAGAAGAGAACCTCCACCATCAGACGTCACACGGCTATCAAGTTTGAATTCGTTCAATCGAACCACAGTTCTAAAGCCATGACCACCCTTCTTGTACGGACCTGCCTTATCAACATGCCTGAAAAGTCCATTAACATAACCAGATGCAACAATATAAACAACATCATGGGTGTCCAAAATATCTGATTTTGGAGGAGGCAAATGTTCTCTCCAATTATTTTCTGTAACGCCGGGAACAAATACTACCGCCCAAGACGTAGCAGTAGCCCAACTTTCACCAAACAAACCAATATCCAACAAATCGTAGGTCTTCAATTCATCAGCCCCGGCATAACGTATGAAAACGTAATCTGATGTAAAACCTGTCAATTTGCGTTGAGCAGAGACCTTCACTGGAGCATGGGCAGACGCCATATTGTCTCCTGCATGCAATCAATGAAAATTATATAAGAACTCGGCTTTTATATAAAGAAAAGTTAATTGAATTCTAGAACAATTACCTTTTCCTTTTTCTTTGTTTGATGGACACCTGTCTATTCTGCTGCGTTCTAAATGCACATTTTCGATCCTATTTATACCAAGGGAGCTCGAGTTCAAACAAATCACTGACAATTGACTGCATTCTTTTTCACATTATCACTCGATAAGGATTCGCCTACGATGCATTGTCTGCACCGTGCAGCAAAATTCATAACCGCCATTGCATTGGTAGGTAGAAATTGGACGGTTGGGATGTCTTTGAAATGAAAAGGCCAAAGAAGGGCAACCGGCAACTTGGGTCGTAACACTGGGACTGGTGTGAAAAGGTTAAATTTTATAATTTTAACAGCATCTGAGGGTACGTGCGGTAGTGGAAACAAGGAAAATTTTATTGAAAATAAATATTGGATTTTAATTGTTGGGCATCTTATAACTTATCTTCTGTCACCAAATCAATCAATGTAATTGTTTAACATCTTTACCATAATTAAAGATTTTAAATATTGTTTAGCATCTTTACAACCAATAACTAAAAGTTTTTATAATTAAATTTTAAATATTAAACGTCAAACTAACATTTAATGATAATTTTTACCACTTATCCATCAACTACCAATTCACATGTACAAATGTAAAATACCAACAAATTAACCTATCGTAGACTCCCAAACCTTTCTTACCCCTTCATCTTATCACTATTTTAGTTTATAGCACTCGATCACTTTACCTATCCATGGTTCATGATTGAATCTAGTATCTACGTATACATGCATCCATGCCTCTCTCGCAAATCACCTTCTCATTCATGATTTACATCCAATATCTTCAATTTTTTTGTTCCCGATATTCTATCCTGTATTCTCTGTCCTAACACTAGGTTCTTTTCATATTAGGCCAATATAATATAACTCTAGTTTACTTTTCTAACCACACATTTAATTTCTTTTTCCATTCTCGTTCGGTAGAATCCTTGTATTACTTCAAATACTACACAATCAATTTCATGCAAACTGAAGATATTGGAATGGAGAAGTATGCCATATACGTATCAAATCAGCAATAACCATGAATCAAATTTAAGCAAAAATTTATTTATTGGATCATTATTGAATAATGAAAATTTATTTATAGGATCACTTTTTTTCTTTTATACACAAATTTTCAAATTATATTTAATGACATTTTTTAATTCACATTTTTTACCACAATTTAATGCTTTTTATTTATGTCGCAATCTTTTTTATTTATCTATAATTGAAAAATATAAATATTTTCTTAATTGGGCCAAACACATTGCAAATATATGGCGAAGTTTTAATTTTTTTTTTGGAGTTTTGATATTTGACCTCCTCATTATATCTCATTAGCCTTCACTAATTATTTTTATGCTAATGTCTATTTTATCTTTATATGAAATGATTTAAAAGGGTAAATAACTTTTAAGTGCACCTACATGATAATTTTTATTAATATTTAATTTAGCTAATCTAATTTCTTAAATCCTAATTTTTAAAATTTTTAGATTATTATCTTTTATCAAATATTGTATACTCTACTTTTGTAATTATGGAAAAATTAATTTACAATACTCAATAGAGGATGATGAAGAAGTATCAAATCTTTTTTATGGTTATAGCGATGGATAAAACCTTTAAAAAGAAATAGATGTTGTAAATTTTACAATTATATATATGTATATATATATGTGTGTGTGTGTGTGTGTGTGTGTATTTATAGCTGTATGAATATATTATGAAATAAAGAAATAAAGAGCATAAGTAAATTGATATGCCGTGCTCAAAATCATCATCTTCTTATTCATTTTTTTTCTTTTGTATATAGAAACATATAGGGGCATTATAGTAATTTCATGTAAATGGATATAATGGTAAATCCACTGTTTCACAATACTCTCCCTTAGATTTACATTCATTTACATATGCAGATATTATTTGATGTGCTAATACTGCCTCAATAAAACATTGTCAGTAAAACCCAGTGGGACTAAACTTAGTTGAAGGAAAAAGAGTACAGTGCACATTTTTTAAATATAACTGTAGAAAATCTTATTAGAAAAAAAATACGCTCCCCCTGATGAAATATCTTCTCGAAAATTGATACAAGTAAATCTTATATCGATGACAGCGTATCTACTTAACATCAATTTTCTTATTCAGCTCATTTAATTGCAGGAGATATATAACGGCGAGCGACCGCATCAAATTATCTGCTTAAAGAAAATCTCATTGGAAATAAAAAAATTGATTAGTTTAAAGATAAATCAAGATATAGTATCAAGCATACCTGGATATGGGATAACCATCATGTAATTTTTCATAGATTTTCAGATAAGAAAATTTAATTTTGTATACAACTTTAATTTCGTATAAGCATCACTAGTCAAGTGGTTAGTTTTGGTTTTCTTGAAAATTTCAAAATGATAATATAATAGTATAACTGATAATTATGTATATAAGAAGTTTGTGGTGTGATGCATTAATATAAACCTTTCAGAAATTTCAATTCAAACATCTAAAAGCTTCACAAAAATAATGACAGAATCTTTAGTTCGACAACTTAAAAATATTTGTATATGTTTTGGATCATCTTCTAGGCATACTCCAGAGTTTGTTTGAAGCTGTCAAAGACTTTGAGAATGTATTATCTAAAAGAAAAATTCACTAATAAATGGAGGAGGTGATGTTGGATTAATGGGGGCTGTCTCACAAGTAGCAAATATTGGAGGAAGCCAAATTTTGGATATAATCCCAAAAGCTTTAATTAGAGGAAACATCATCGGCAAAACAAATAGGGAAGAACTCATTGTCTCAGGTATGTATGAACGAATCATAACAATGATTGAACATGCTTATGCTTTTATTGCTTTACCAGGTGGGTTTGGCACCTTAGAGGAAATTTTTACGATTACATCATGGGCACAACTGAACATCAACAAAAAACTTATCGGTTTATTGGATGTAAGTCATTACTATGGCTTCTTAATGATATTTCTTAATATCATGCGACATGGTTTTCTTTCCCCTTCATCACGAAGAATATTTGTTCATGCCAAAACTGCCACTGAATTAATTGATCAATTGCAAAAGTATCATTATAAACCCAACTCAATTGTTTCTCAACTTGATTGGTTAGATATTGAGAGTAACAAGAAACATAAAATAGTAGAATTAAATATATCATTGTGATTTGTAACTCCTCCTCATTTTTTTATTTTATCTATGATGTAATAAAATGAGTATTATTCACAAGAGTTTTTCAACATAAATTAATTAATAGATAACCATTACATTTCTATTATGCTCGATCTATAGGTCGAGACAATATTTTATTTTTAAAAAACTTTCTTCTTAATGATATTTCTTAATATCATGCGACATGGTTTTCTTTCCCTTCATCACGAAGAATATTTGTCCATGCCAAAAATGCCACTGAATTAATTCATCAATTGCAAAAGTATCATCATAAACCCAACCCAATTGTTTCTCAACTTGATTGGTCAGATATTGAAAGTAACAAGAAACATAAAATAGTATAATTAAATATATCATTGTGATTTGTAACTCCTCCTCGTTTTTTTATTTTATCTATGATGTAATAAAATGAGTATTATTCACAAGAGTTTTTCAACATAAATTAATTAATAGATAACCAATACATTTCTATTATGCTCGATCTATAGGTCGAGATAATATTTTATTTTTAAAAACTTTCATGTCAAATTCTCCTTTTTTTAAATATTTAGCAATTTTAGGAGCTCTTAAGGAGTTCTAATTATATTCATGTCAACAACATAAAACTACTACAACTCATCAAGGACCATATGCCTTTTGGAAATTACCTTGAGAATAATCAATATAAATCCTAAAATTTCTAAACTCATTTACCTTTTTACAAGTTACTATCATTCAGGAATTTACGCCACTTTAAAGATAATAAGTTCATCTAGAAATATGATGTAGATAATGTGGGTACGTTTATAACTTGAGCTTTATTTTCAATTGGTTCCCGATTTTTCATTCTCTTCTTCCGGAAGGATTGTCTTTGAAATCAAGTAGTTTGTCACGCTTATGACATGTAATAGATAACATAGTAGCTATTCATACACTTCATTATTCGACAAGAAGAATTACCCAGGTTAGTATATTGGTAGCTATAAAATATGACTTGATTACTTTGTTATATCTAGATCTCGTAATTGGTTTTGTAATTTATTACAAAATTATTATCCTTCAGTACTTCATTCTCACATT
The DNA here is from genome assembly GCA_025617385.1 of Murraya koenigii. Lineage (NCBI taxonomy): Eukaryota > Viridiplantae > Streptophyta > Magnoliopsida > Sapindales > Rutaceae > Murraya > Murraya koenigii. Next base: position 410,674 of record CM046819.1, read on the forward strand.
GACTTGTATGAGTAACTAATTGAGGCAAAGTGAAAAGTTTTCTAAAATAATTCATGCATTCCTTCATAAGGCTTTCGATTTCTCAACGATGGAAAATTCATTTCATCAAATGATAATCCATAAACATATGCAAATCATCCAATAGGGGTTTAAGATATGATCATCATAAAATGATGGAATCAGCCATACAAATAGAATATTGTGTGTGTATAATAAATAAATATGTAACCACCACACATGCATATTTTAAAATCATAAATTAGTGAAATAGTCTATTATGTGGATGAATTAGTCCACATATATTCTCCATATTCTTTGTAGACATTTATGACCAATCATAAGAGAACATGGTCCAATCACATATTTTTCTTATGAGTACATATTATAAATAATTTCAATGGACAATAGAAACTTCGTTTCTTTAACAAATGTCCATGAGAATATTTCAATAATTTTACTGGATCATTATAATTTCGAATGTCCAAAGGCAATCAGCTAATAATATAAGTATTTTGGACAATGAATTTCTGATTTATTACTAAGTTAAATTTTATGTATTCAATACTTTTATATGTGTAATCTTGATATGATATCCATTTTATTGGATATTTTCAAAATACATAAGTTTCTTCTCGATCCGATTGAGAACAAGGCATAATTCTTTTGGGACATCCAATTGGTATGCATGACCAAATATAATGAATATTTGTCAAATGATATTAAACAAATTATAATATCAAAATAATATTAATATAGGCTGTACTACAAAACTAGCCATAAATCTCAATGTAATAATAAAACATAAAAGAATAAACATAAAATAAACACAAAACCTGAATTGTTCACCTTTAGTAATTTTCTCAATATTATGAATATCTTTCTAATACTTATATTCATTTTAGAAAATAATAAATTTCTCCCACCTCATTTGCATTCTAAACTTTAGGTTACAGTAATAATATTAAATATATGTAAAATAAATTTTAATTTATTAAAATTAAAATAATTCAATAGATGGTTAAGCCAATCATAATTTATTAAAATTAAATAAGTTAATAGACAGTTAATCTGATCATATTAATAAAATAAATTAACTAAGTCAAATTAATAATAACAATACTAATAAAATTGAAGTACCTTGCATAAAACATAGGTACACGTATCGAACTCAGAATAATTATGAACTTTAGGTTCAAAATGTTGGTAAATATGTTACCATATACAATCTGAAACTTTTAATTCAGATATACACAAAAATGTATTTCAGATTTTCAGGTTCGTAATGTTTAAAAATTTCAAGTTTATATATACAGATATTTCAGATTTGCAGATCTCAAAATCAATTATTTCATATACAGCTTGTATCGGATCCACATATTTCAAATCAGAACTTCTACAATTATTTCATGTAGAAATGTATTAGATTCGCAAATCTCAAAATCGAATTTCCACAATTATGTCATGTACAACTATTTCAGTATACATAGATCTTGATAATGGAAATTCTAATCCATGTACATAAAATTATAAAATTAGATCTTCAAATTCTAATATAAAAATCAGGAACTTCAAGTCCCAATTTAAAGTTTAGAGCTCCATGTCCCAAAAAAATTTCAAATTATAATACACATATTTGTTACAATTTCATCATAGTACAAATATTATGAACAAACTAAAATATATATGAGCTATATCATAATTTAAAGGTTAGTTAAGGATTTGAATGATATTTACCTTAAAACTTCAAGAATACCAAACATACCCTTAAAATGAGAAATTTCCAAACTGTCCTCACTATTCTACAATAGCCAAAAATCATGATCCGATGACCGGAAGGTTAGAAATTGAAAGTTCAGAGTTGTGAGAAACACAAACGCACTCAATGGTGAGAATATATATATATATATTTATATTTATATTTATAACTATATGAATATATTATGAAATGAAGAAATAAAGAGCATAAGTAAACCGATATGTTGTGCTCAAAATCATCATCTTCTTATTCATTTATTTTCTTTTTATATAAAAACATTTAGGGGCATTATAATATTTTTACGTAAATAAACATAGTGGTAAATCCAACTGTTTCACAACAAGAGAGAAATTATAGTATTATAAATTTTTAAATATATTTTATAAATTTTATATGGTGTGTGTTTAGAAAAATATAAAAATTATAATAATGGTAAATTCACGATTAGGTGGGATAGGTTAAAATATAAAAATTAGTTTAAAATTTTTAATGAGATTAATTGAAAATGAGGGTTGATGAAATATAATAAGGGAGAGCTATTGCACTCACAATGTTGAGAAGCAACGGTTCGAGCCGCTATAAAAATATTTATTAGGGTTATTTAAAAAAAAGGAGTCAAATATTAACACTAATTTTTTCGCTGGCTTGTCAAACAACCGTGCTATTTGGAGGATGTTGATGCTGTTTTCAGCGTGCTCTCAAATGGTGTCGAAAGAACTCCTCGCTCGCGGTATGCTCGAGCTCGAGCGTAAGTGTTCTCCGGCTTCGCTTATCCTTTGTTCATCGGAATGCAGTGACCTTCTCGGACCTATATTCACAAAAACAAGGTCGTGGGTCGCGGGTATTTTTCCGACGAAACCCTTCGACGCTCAAGTCGTTGATCGGGTTGTTCTTGTTGTATCCCTCTTGTTAGAGAGACCGGAAGAAATAAAGGGTATTTTGTCTTTTACTGTCGGGATAGCTTATCGAAATCTTGAGGAAAGATAAGAAAATGGGGAAGAAGAAGAAGAACTCATGTGAACTCTCTAACCCCTTACCTGCTTTCCATTTTCTTTTATACTCCGCTTTCCCGCCTTTTTTCTTCTGGGAGGCCGCTCTCGCCTATGGTACCCGGCCCCTCCGACAACCGGATTATCGCAGGACACCCCGGAATACGGGATGTCGGTGGGCATGGGTTCCGTGAGTCTCATGATAGTGTCGATCATGCGCGTATGAAATGATGACACCGTAGGGCGTGCAGCCGCCATCTGATAATGATGATTTACACCCTACCGCATGGGGCATTGGTCGGCATCGATCGCCATGTCGAGTCAGCTGGAGAGACTGGCCTGACCGCTTCGAACCGACCGTATCTCAGATCTTGCATTTCTTCCGTGGTCGTGACTAGCGTGATTGAATCAGTGCTCTGAGGACTCAAGACCCCGAGCGTAAGAGTGAGCTCGTGTTTCGATTGGCCCGGAGGTTCCTCGACCTTGACCAGCTTTGATGGGTTACGAAGATCTCGAGTGAAGAATGAGCTCTGCCTCGACCAGCCTTGGACCTCGACCTTGACCAGCCTTTGACACCTAGTAAGCGCTGCCTTCGTGCCACGCGAGGTGTTCTCGCTCTGATTGACCGACTTCGAGGAGTTTTAATCTAGCCTCGATTGGCCTCGAGGTGACATTCCCGATATTAACAAAACACCGGCCTCCCGGCTTCAGCCTTTGAGTGAAGCGAGATAAGACTGAAACTTTGTACGGGCCTACGATCCCCGCTTTCCATTTCCTCGTGTTGAGCTGTCTTCCGCTCCATCATTTCACATTTAACGCGGACATGCGGAGAATCCGGCCAGACGCTTGAATTTTCAAGAGACGCTACTTGAACAACATGATCTTTGTGAGGCGTGCCGTCACCGAAGAGACTCATTCTCCCTTTAAAACCCTCGATTTCTTCATCGTGCTTCCTATTGCTCATTTTACTCGCACCAAAGTTACTCGCTTGTAAGTGTTTCTCGCCTTTTCTTTACCGTCACGCTATTTCCGACCGCCGCCTTTTGTTTAGGTATAGACCTCTTTCCTTTTCTTGTTTCTGCCTCGCTCTTCCTTCATTTGTTGTTTTGATTCCAACCGAGCAGATCGTGACTATAGTGAAACACGCCAAACACCCAATAACCCCGTAGGATGTCATCTCGAGGAATCGCCCTCCGTAAGTGATGTAGAACCCCTTAAGTATAATCCCACTGAGAGATTCTAGTTCGTAGGGGTGTTAATCATGGCGAGACCCACCATGCATCGTGGGAAGGGTCACCAACCAGTCGAGGGCAGTGGGTATCCCATCGACTCTATGAGGTGTGAAACTACACACCAAGATTTGGATAAGCTTAGTGGACACCTACCACATACTCGGACACTCGAGACTTGCAGGTGCCGTGCAAAGGTGATACACCCACTGTCCTCCCTAGTGGTATGTCACCTTCCACACTAATGCTTTAAATTGGGGTCAGCCGCTTTTCAAACTTTATTTTGCTCGAGTTCTGTCCAGATTTTGTTTGGCCCCGGCCACCGAACCCAATGGGTGGAGAGTCCCGTCTGCCTCCATGTGTCATGGAGATGGTGTAACCTGGTGAGCCCTCGGTAGAGGAGATAAAGCACCTCTACTAGTTGAAATGCAGCCAAGGATGCTAGTTGGTACTACCTCACCTCCAAACTTAAAAGGCAAGAAACCCACAACTGATCTCCCACTTCGTGGCAACCTGAAGGGCAAATTCTTCTTGCAGTAGGAGATCGGGGCATGCTACACTTCTCTCCGAGGGATCCCTCCTGCTCCTCATCATTTTTGCACCTGTGTCGCTTACTTGTCCAACAAATTTTTATTTTAGTTCTTCTTCTCGATATTTTCTAACTATTTTGCTTTGGTCATTGCTGCAGTGTCTCGGGGTGCCTCTTATAGAATCTCGGAAGCATTTCGAGCACGCCACAACACAGCCCTCGATAATGCGAGCCTGCAAGTGGAGCTACTTACAAAGATAAAATTCTTGTGGAGTTTGGCCTGCATCGAGGAAGCGGATGAGCTGATGTGCTTAACATGTCAAGAGACCGCAGAGACCCTCGGACGTGCAGGCGCTCTTCCACATAACAAAAAGGCCTCGAACCGACACTCCCCTTCACCGGCTCGAGTCTCCGTCCCAACCCCAAGAAACAGAGCGAGCAGTAAGGTGCAGCCTGCAGCGTCCGAGGACTCTTGTCGATGGATTGAGGATAAGTTCTTAGATGGGATTGAGTCCCACGACGTCGATGAGCTAGTCTGGCGCTTCCACCGCCTCTTCTCGTACATCGCTGCTACCAGATTCAAGGCCAAGACTCAAGATTCCTGCAGGAAGCCCGAGCGTAAATCTGTAGTTCAAGCTGTGGTCTCGAGTGTATGGACGACGAGGCAACGAAGCTTCACGAGGAGAACTCCACACTCGAGGAGAAGGTAGCAATGTCGATTCTGTGGCCTTCCAGCTCGAGAAGGAGCCGCCTCTCATCCGGATGAGATATTCAACGCCTAAGGACTCTGATACGCAGCGTTCTCCCCGAGAAGACTATATAGTGAGGAGGCTTCGCCCTGTAAGAAGGTGGACTATTTGGAAGACCTGCTCATAACCGAGTATAATGACGGGGTGTCCTTCAACTATAACCGCCTCAGATTTCCTCGAGCAAGGAACATCCCAAGTGGACCTATCTAAGCTCTGGGCAAGCGTCGCTGAGTATACGCTGCAAGCACGATGCCTCAACTCGAGGCCTGGAGTCCCTCCCACCGAGGCTTCACCGAGTCCGGAGAGGCCGCCTCCTCCCGGCCGATGCCACTGCCCTCCCCGGCCGATGCCACTACTCCTCCCCGCCGCCTCGCCTCCTCCTAAGGACCCA
>CM046819.1:416416-445300 GCA_025617385.1 Murraya koenigii
TTACCTTATAAATTTCAGAGCCACTTTATTAATATTGTGAAACATTTAACAATGTTGTAAATGTACTTTATATAACCTTAGACTAAGGTAACAAATGTCAATGAAATATTGTTTACTTCTTTAGTCTATAGATTAATTTTTTTAATATCTTTACTTCATACATCAGTTCCTCCTATTAATAGATAGCAATAGATAGGAAAATTCAAAATAAATAAATACATAGTGGGTTTCTAATTAAGAATTCCTATCTGTTAATAGGAGGGACTAATATATGAAATAAAGATACTAATAAAAATTAATCTATAGGCTAATGAAAACAATATTTCATTGACATTTGTCACCCTAGTCTAAGGTTATATAAAGTAAATTTACAACATTGTTAAATGTTTCACAATATTATCAAAGTGGCTCCGGTAATTTATAAGGTAAAGGAATACATATATTAATTATTCTAGGTGGGCCTAACTAATAAATATGTACATAGTGACTTTATTAAAGTCAAGAATTAGATAAAAGATAAAAAAAAAAGTTTTCAATACACCAAATGATGAAATTTAGTATATTAAAGTCTATGTTTTAATAAAGTCATAGATTCTTAATTGGAACATTTTTATATATATAAGAAAAATCACCTTTGATAACTTTTTCTCACAGCATTTTTTATAAAAGTTGCCAATTGTCATTCTATAATAGTATTTTATAAAAGAAAATTACAATTGATTACTGAAAATGTCATTATATTTTTTGTTATATTTTACATTAAATTTGTAGCATATTATAAATGCAATGTTTAATTTTTAATAACATAACACTTAAAAAATGCTGCAAAAGTAGTATTTCATTTAATTATATTTATATAGTACCATTTTTTAAAGTGATATGTATGATACAAAACAATAGCACTTTAAATACAAAGTTAACATTAATTTAAAATTAAAAATCAATATTTCTCAGCAGCCTATAATTTACTTGTTATCTTTTAATTATTTATTTATCTATCCATTATATTAAATGAATAAATAAGCTTAAAATACTTAAATCTAAGGATCTACAATAATCTCACTATCAATATTGTAAAATCACATACAACATCATAAAGAAATCAATAAATAAAAATGCAATCGAGTTGAAACATGTTAGTGTTTCAATGATGAACATAATATACTAATTTTTCCTACTTTAATTATCAATAATAATTATTTGAAATTATTTAAATCTAATTGTAAAAGAAAAAAAAAACTTATACTACGAATTTATGTTGGGTGTGGCTACTATACAAGGACTTAAGGTCTTTGCATACTGAAAGCGCTTAATTTTGTTAGCCCTTTATTGTCTGGTAGCCAAGCAATTTTTATAACATACAACAGCTAGTTTTTCAACTGGTTGCTTAATTTTAGTTGTACTTTAATTTTATTTAAATAAAATAAAAAATTTTTAATTGTATAATTTTTTAAAATAATAGTAATAATAAGAAAAAAAAGATAAATAAATAAAAAAGAAACAAATATTTTTCTTTGAAAATGTTATTAAAAAATGAATCTCCATAAAAAGACAAACATTTAACTCATGTTTTATCATTTTTGTCTCATGTTTAACGTTTAAAGGTTCACAAATTTCTTTATGTTTCATATTTTTGATGTTCTATATTTCATGTAGTATATTTAAAATACCCCAAAATTTTCTTTTTGTCATGTTCCATTTTTGCTTTCAATTTTTATATCAAATGTTTAGCGTTTCATGACTTTGTATTACAAAATACTCATATTTTATGTATGATGTTGCATATTTTAAGTAAAATATTTCATATTTTTTGTGTTTTGGTTTCATGTAGTATGCTCCAAATTTTTTTTTCTTTTTTCTCCTATTTCGTGTTTGTGTTCAAGTGCATATCAAACATTTAGAGCTTCATGATTAGTATTCTATGTTTCATATTACAAAATACTCATGTTTTATGTTCACTACTGTATATTTTAAATAAAATGTTTTATATTTTTGTTGTTCTATATTACGTGTGAAATAGAACCCCAAATTTTTCTTTTTTCCCTTTATTTCATATGTGCGTTCAAATTTCTTAGGCGAGCGAGGTGACCTCTATTGGATCTTAGAAGAAAGAATGTAATAGGGTATACAAGAAAGTTTATTAAATCCGATCCTTGTTTCATCTGATCTCAATCGAGTTAACTCTTAAATTCAGGCAGTAAGCATCGAATAAGCCAATTGACACTATCATCTATTTGTAGCAAATCAAGATTGGATGGTTAATGAGAGCTTCAATCAACATTTAGAGTTTTATGATTAATATTATAAGTTTCATATTATGAAGTTCTCATGTTTTATATTCATCATTGCATATTTTAAGTAAAAAGTAACATATTTTTGTTGTTCTACCTTTTAAATAGTATACTCTAAATACCCTTAAATTTTTCTTTTTCTTCCTATTTCATATTTGTGTTCAAGTTTAATATCAAATGTTTAGAGCTTTAAGATTAGCATTCTATATTTCATATTACAAAGTCCTTATGTTTTGTGTTCAATGTTTGGGGAAGAAATAGAAGAGCAATAATAAAGCGCCATATGTCGAATGTGAAGCTTTGTAGTTAAAGTTACTATCTGCGGTACCCGAGGAACCAAAGGTACCCCAATGACACAAGATAAGTTGAGAGTGGCACAAGGTTACTCAGTAAAAGACCGAGGGGCCAAAGAATCTCTAAAAAATATCTCCTAGTATATGTTGTATGTGTCTCCAAAAGATAATGTTTGATTTGGTAAAATCAATTAGAGAATATCTTATCAAAAAAGAAAACAAATAGTTATCATACCGGCAAAAGATAAATGCAGCACGCCAATGATAGTAGCTAACTTGAGTATTGTAGTGTGGACGCCAGCTACCACTAGCTCTACCTCTAACCTCATTTTCGTTGTTTTACAAGTTTAATAAGTTTTTTCAAGCTCTCCCTCATTCAACCTAAGCCTTCTACTATTATTACCCCCCTCCCAATCTTTCTTAGTCCCCCAAAAGCCTAAAAACAACCTACGTTCCATAATCCAACTAGTGTCTCACACCCCAAAACTAAATTTATTATTAATAGATAGGTTTTGGTCATTACTTTTCTTACCTCCTAAAGCTACCTAAAACATTTGCCATTGTCTAATGGGAACACACAAAACCTACCACGAGTAGTAGCTAAACTTGGTTGTTGAGTGTGCTTATGAACAATGGAACCCCCTGATAGTGAAATGGGTGATCATGAGAAGGTGAGAGATGACAACAGATGAAGAGGCTAATGATCCAACAAGGAGAGCAACCTGTCTCAACAAAGGTAAGTCTAACAAATAATCTACCAACATCCGTATAAAAGAAAATCCCATTTTACAATGGCTCTTTTAAGAACTCACTTATGTGATTTTTAAGATATACGCTCTCAAGTGCCCAAAGAACATATGGTCCTACATTCTGAGGTACTCGAGGGAAGCAGACCAAGGAAAGAGCCGTCAAGTAGCCAACTAAGCTTTAACCTCTACCTATAATAGTCGAACACTACACTGCCACTAACTACACCAACCAAGCCAAAGTTGGTTAAGATATTTAAAGTCAAGTAGTTCATCCTCTTTAGACCAATTACTTACGGAATTTATATATGATTTTTCATATGGAGCCGCATAAGATCAAGTGACTTCCAAGCTTGCCTTCAATAGCCAAAAGGGGTCCGAGACTTCAGACTAAGAACTGTTACGGTTACCACTAAACCTTAACCCACTTTAAAAAGAACATACAATTAGAAAATCTATGACACTCTTTTATAAAATATTGCCCTCTCTTATACGGTGAAGGTTGTTTCAGAGCTTTGTAGCAGAACAAGATGGTGAGAAATGCCATATAAAAGTAGAAATGACAAGACGAAGATCTTGAAAGTCGAAGAAGCCCAAGAAATTAGAGGTACCCCAATAAAAGACAAAAGGAATATGACACGATACTGGATAGGGTACATCGCATGCCACCATTCGCCAAGCTGCCCAAACCAGATCAGAGAGAGCTACATATATGACCCTAATATGATTCTTATCATCTTTTAATCTATCCCTAGAGTAAATCTTGTATAAAATATGGGACATTGGTCTACTCCCGACCTAAGCCTATGCGCAAGTATCCCAATATGAAGCACAACCTAAAGTATTGGGAGTTTCATAAAGATTTTAGCCATAACACTCGCTGAATGCTTTAGCTTGTGTGGATAGATATAAGTACCTCAAAGAGTTCAGTGGCGAGACATGAGGTAGGCTAGAAAGTCAATAGATATAATAAGAGTAAACATATATCCAAAACTAGTCCCGAACGTGAAGCACCTTAAGGATATAAGAAAAGAGTATTTGTTTAGACAATCGCGAGAAGGACCCGTACTAGCTGGCCGATCTAGAAGAGGTATAAAAAATTATGGTAAGCCACCAGCTGTGATTTTTAGAAAAGAAGTCAATTTTACTGATCACGGGCTAGGATACCCCACCATCCTATCCTAATTCCCTTCATAGAGATAGATATCGAGGGTACCTTACACCCCTATGACGATGCCTTAGTCATTATACTCAAGGTTATAATTGGCAAGGTGGTAAAAATGCTCTTGCATATCGGTAGCTCAGTGGACATCATCTTCCAAAATTCCTTGGATCAATTGTTAATTGAGTTGTCAAAGATTATCCTTTGTGATCATCGGAGATATAGTCATTTTGAAGGGTATTATTACAATGTCTATTATCCTTAGTAAGGTACTCCACTATATCATTCACATGATTGATTTTCTCATCGTGGACCACCCAAGTACCTACTGTTGATGCAGCTTTTCCCGCGTGCCTCAACAATGGCTTCGAACCTTCAAACAAGATTTCCAAACGACTCTAGCGAAGCTGTTCAAGCCTTCCGCTCATGGCTCAAAACAAGTACCTCGATCCTTCGCTCGCGATAAGCTCGATCCTTTGTCCTCAAAGCAAGTACCTCGATCCTTTGGTCCCGCTCACTGCCTTCTTCGTAGCGGTGATTTCCGGACTGCACTCACGTAAAACCGGCGTGGGTCGCCGGGCGTATCCGCGAAAACCCTCCGACGCTCAAGTCGAGAATCGGGTTTCTCTTTTGGTATCTCCTTAATGAGGGAGGCCGAAAAATGAAAGGGTATTATTTCGCCCCTTTTGGATAAGTATGGTGTTTTTAGAGAAAGTCAGACGAGAGAAATTTGAAAAAGAAGAACCTCGTATCAAGTTACGGATCCTTTCTCGAATCGAAGTTCCAACCTCTCTTTCGGGTTCAGTCCTTCCAACCCCTTTGTGAATTAGAAATGCCAACCACTCTCTCTCTCAAAAATCCAACCCTCCTCGCCGTTCTCCTTCGCTTCCTTTTATATTCTTCTTTTCCCGCTCTTTTCCTTTCCAGTCGTCCACTCCCACGCTTAATGGTATCCGGGTCCCTCCGACGACCGTGTTTGGCGGAATATTCCCTGTGGATGAGCTACTGCTCCCTTAATCCGATTCACGTGGCTGATCACCATGTCCGGCAAGCGCAGCGGGAACGATGACACCTGGAGGCACGTGCCGCCCACCCAAGCAATGAGATCACCACTCCACCATGCGGGACCCCGGTCGACATCAAAGGTGTGCCAGATTCCGAGAAAACGGGCCTGGCTGCCTCGGCTCTGGTCTTGTCCAACTGTGCTCGTGAATCATGCGAGCAGGAGAGATGTGCTCTGGCTCTCGACCTTGACCAGCCTTGACCCGAGGCCGACCTCGAGCGGGGAAGGAGCTCTCGACCTCGACCGCCTTTGACCGAGGGACGACCTCGAGCGTGGAAGGAGCCTCGACCTTGACCGCCTTTGTCCCGAGGGACAACCTCGAGCAGCAAAGAGCTCTCGACCTCGACCGCCTTGACCGAGGGACGACCTCGAGCAAGCGAGCTCTCGACCTTGACCAGCCTTGACTCAAGGGCTGCCTGGCTAGGTTGCCCTCGGGAGTCTTGCTCGAGCCGGAAGGGTTCGAGGGCTTGTCCGATATTTACCCCATACACCTGAAGGGCTTTGAGGGCCTCGTCTGATATTTTACCCAAATACCAGCCCCTAGTTTCTAGTCTTTGAGTGAAGCGAGATAAGACTGAAACTCAAGAATGATGGGCCGACTCATGCCTTTTACTCTTCCCCATGCTTCCCAAACTGCCTCGCCACTCGAATCATTTCTTATTTAATACGGACACGTGGGTCGATCTCACCACAGATTTGAAATTCGAAAGGACGCGACCTAAAAGGTCGTGTCCTCGAAACGCACGCCGCCACTCGAAAGGACGCGCCTTCCTCTTTAAAAATCCCCAACTTCTTCACTCGTCCTCTATTTGCTTACTTTTCATTCGAATTCAAAATTCATCCGCCTCCCTCGCTTATCGGCCTTCTTCTTTCCGCCAAGGCGGCTTCCGGCCATCCACACTTCCCTTTGTGTTCGTGTACCACTCAATTTTCCATTTCACCACTGCTTCTTCCTCTCGCATCTTGTTAGTCCATACCCTTTAAAATGTCGATCCCCAAAGAACCCCGTAGGATGTCACCTGAGGACTCTTCCTCTTCTAGCTGAGGCACGACCTCCGAGTATAATCCCCGTGAGGGATTCTAGTCCCGAGAGGGAATTACCCGCGACCGAGACCCACCAAGATCGGAGGGTAAGGGCCACCAGAGGTCCGAGCGTGGGGAATACCCCATTGATTACTTAGAATGTGAAACCACTCAATCTGAGTCGAATGGACTTAGGGAAACTTACCACATTCCCGATAGTGTCATTCTCGAGGTTGCTGCAGGGTGAAATCCTCACCGTCTCCCCATGGGTTTACAACCTTCTACTTGAGTGCTTCAGATGGGGTTAGGCCGCCTCCAAACTTTATTTTGGCCGGGTATTGTCTGGTTTCGTCTCGCCCTCGGGCAACCGAACCCGAATGGGTGGAGGGTCCTTTCCCGACTCTTCGCTTTGTGGAAACGCCGCGACCGGATGAGCCCTCGGTAGGGAAATCGACACCTCTACCAACTGAAGTGTAGCCCAAAGCGATGTCGGGTTGGTATTACCTTACCTCCAACTCAAGGGTGTGAAGCCCATCATCGATCTCCCTACCTCCTGTGGCAACCGGAAGAGCAAATTCTTCTTCGCTGGGAGACTGGGGCACGCCGCACTCAGTAGCGAGGAGTCCCTCCAGCTCCGCTGCATTTCTGCATTCCGTGTCATTTATCCGCCTTGTGAATTTTACTTTTAGTTTTTCTACTCGCTCTGCTTTCATTGTCTTGCTCGTTGTTTTTGCAGCCTCCCGGGTGCTTTATTCAATTAGGAGTAAGCTTCAAGCACGCAGTGCGATCGCTTCTTCAAACGCGAGCTCGCAGCGGAGACTCGCTGACACCCTCGAGCTTTTGGAGTCCAATTTAGTTCCAAGCGAAGAAATGATCGCAGTGATGCGCGAGATGTTGCACAGCGCTGGGGACAATCAAGTCGCGAGTACCTCAAAAGACCACGAGCCGAATCAGCGCCCCACCTCCATCACCGAGCTTCGCTTCCTTCTTCTGCCGGCAGTCGAGCGGCAGAGCAGTGGTCCTCCTCGTAGGAGATGCAGGACCTGCTCCCCAAACCAAGCAGCAGTGCAAGAGCAGTAGTCACCCGACTGCTCCGAGCCTTACCGTAAGGCTTTTAATGAAGAGTCGACCGACTGTGTTTCTGGATGAGATAGAATCATGTTCTCCTCAAGCGCCGTGGCAAGATCTTCCAATGGCTCTCCTCTCGAGCATTGGTATCTCGCGACTGTGCTCAATCGAGATTACTCCGAGTTCCCGTGAAGAACTCCGAGCAAAGCGTTCGTAGCTTGGAGCGAGCTTTGAATGAGCGTAGGAGGAGAATCGTAGTCACTGGATGAAAATATAAATTTTGCAGAGAAGATAAGCAAGGGCCGACTCAAGGTCTCTGGCTTGAAAGGAGTTGATCGAGGTCAAGAACGAGTCAAGCACGCCTGAAAGACCTGGATACTCGAAGTCTTGTTACGAGCAGCTCATGGAGGAGAAGTCGCTCGCCTTCGGGAGCAAATTGACACTCAAGGTCCAGCCTACACCGAGTACAACATCAAGGCACTCCAGCCACGATCGCCTTATGTATGCTTTTGGCAAGGCATACCCCGAAGCCGACATGTCCAAGGTTGAAGGGTATGTAGCCGAGTACATGAGCAACCCCGTAGCTACTTCATCCGAGCCCCAAGGTGTGGTCAGTGAGCCGGCTCCCTCTTCTTCCAAGGCTCTCTCCGCTCAAGCTCCTCGCCGGTGATCTTCCTCCCGCCTCCCCGCCGATGGTCCTGCTGCGCTGCCGATGATGTTCCTCGCCGATGTCGCTTTCCCCTGCTGTCGAATGACTTGGACTTTTTTTTTTTTTTTTTTACATATGTAATCTTTTCTCATGAAATAAAGAGATACATGTTTTGAATGTGCTTGTCGAGTAAAAAAAATTTCTAATCTTGGACATCCTGCTTTCATTTATAAATGCATGGTAGAGTTTTGCTCGACATAGGCTAAAAAGCCTTATGTCAATTTTCATGAGCTCATTTGACTTGCTCGAGCCAAGATTTGGCTCTTGTTAGACAACGTCCCGCCTCGAACTTAGGCCTAGGGACTTTGGATAAGGGGTTCTTTGAACTCCCGCCGGCCTCGTAATTGACTCGAGCTTCAAACGACCCGAAGCTTGGAACCGTCCCGCCTAATGATTTAGGCTTGGGACTTCATGCCGTGGAGTCGTTCTTCTCCTCGAGTCTTTAATCGACCCGAGCTTCGATGACACTCCTACTCCGGTTTTCAACAACTCGAAGCTTGGCACCGTCCCGCCTAATGAGTTAGGCTTGGGACTTCATGCCGAGGAGTTCTTCTTCGCTCGAGCCTTTTAATTGACCCGAGGTCTTCCGATAACACTCCCGCCTCGGTTTTCAACAACCCGAAGCTGGCACCGTCCCGCCTAATGAGTTAGGCTTGGGACTTCATGCCGAGGAGTTCTTCTTCCGCCGAGCTTTTAATTGACCCGGGTCTTCGATGACACTCCCGCCTCGGTTTTCAAATAACTCGAAGCTGGCACCGCCCCGCCTAATGAGTTAGGCTTGGGACTTCATGCCGAGGAGTTCTTCTTCTCCTCGAGCTTTTAATCGACCCGAGCTTCGATAACACTCCGCCTCGTTTTCAAAACCCGAAGCTGGCAACCGTCCCGCCTAATGAGTTAGGCTTGGGACTTCATGCCGAGGAGTTCTTCTTCCGCCGAGCCTTTAATCGACCCGAGGTCTTCGATGACACCCCGCCGGCCTCGCAATCGACCCAAGCATCGGCGCCATCCCGCTGGGACTTCCGCCAAGGAGTTCTTCTTGAACTTCTTCCCGGCCCGTAACTGACCCAGCGCTGCCGATACTCCCCGCCGGCCTCGCACTGACCCAGCGTGGCACCGTCCCACTGGACTTCCGCCAAGGAGTTCTTCTGATCTTCCGCCCGGCCCGCAATCGACCCAGCGTGCTCGATACTCCCGCCGGCCCGCACTGACCTAAGCGTGGCAACCGTCTCCGCGGACTTCCGCCAAGGAGTTCTTCTAATCTTCCGCCCGGCCCGCAATCGACCCAGCGTGCCGATACTCCCCGCCGGGCCCGCAATCGACCCAGCTGGCACCGTCTCCACTGGGACTTCCGCCAAGGAGTTCTTCTCGATCTTCCGCCCGGCCCGCAATCGACCCAGCGTAGCCGATACTCCCGCCGGGCCTCGCACTGACCCAAGCGTGGCACCGTCCCGCTGGGACTTCCGCCAAGGAGTTCTTTCGAACTTCGCCCGGCCTCGCAACTGACCCAGCGTGCCGATACTCCCCGCTGGGCCTCGCAATCGACCCAGCGTGGCACTCGTCCCACCGGACTTCCGCCAAGGAGTTCTTTCGATCTTCCGCCCGGCCCGCAATCGACCCAAGCGTGCCGATACTCCCGCCGGCCTCGCACTGACCCAAGCGTGGCACCGCCCCGCTGGGACTTCCGCCAAGGAGTTCTTCTTGAACTTCGCCTGGCCCGCAATCGACCCAGGCGTGCCGATACTCCCCGCCGGCCTCGCAATCGACCCAAGCGTGGCAATCGTCTCCACCGGACTTCCGCCAAGGAGTTCTTCTCGCTCGTTCTTCATTTTGAACTTACATTATAAATGCTTTTCTTATTCTTACATACATTTTTACTTTTACATATCCCATCTTGGGATGAAATATTTACATTAGCATTTTTCAATACAAGAAGACTTACCGGAAATTTTTCCTCGTGAGTTGTGCGCTCCACTGCCTCTTGACTTCTCGTCCGTCTGGACGAGCTGGCCGCAGATGCCTCCGCCTTCCATTCCTCGATTCCCCCGAGTCGAGCGAGGTTATCTCGCGATGGTTTCCTTGGCAGCTACGGCGTAGCAGCTCCTTGCCTCCCTTTGGCTCCCTTTCACGACCCCAACAGCCCCATTTACTCGATACTTAAGGGCTAGATAATGGGTGGATACCACGCATTGGCTGATCCTCATGAACGGCCTCCCTAAAATCGCCTGGTACGGGCTGGCTTCATCTACCACCACGAAATCCAGCATCATGTTCTTCTCGAAAGGCTTTGAGCCCATAGTTGTTGCTAGTTTGATGATTCCTAGAGGTATTAGCTTTCCTCCCCCGAATCCTTTCAAGGAAGTGCTCGTATCCTCGAGGCTTGCTCCTGTTATTCATAAATCTTCGAGTGTGGTTTTGAAAAGAATATCTACCGAGCTCCCCGAATCAACCAGTATTCGGTCAACTTCCTTATTCGCTACATTGGCTTTTACCACCAGGGCATCTTCGTGGGGTACAAGACCCCTCATCATCTTCATCTCGTCCACATGATTGGCACCGCCGAACCTTGGCCTTCTTGGACGCAGGAGCAATGAACGGACTTCTCACGGCAATGCAGCATATCTGCAATAGTTTTTCCGGCCCCGTTAGAACTTCCGGCCATTGTTGGCCCACCTGAAATTACTCTCGTGGATGGTGGTTCCGTATCGATTTCGTAGGCCTGGTCACCTTCTTCAGGCTGTTGTTCAACTACCGAGTGCCCTCCTTCTACAAACTCATCCAGGTATCGATTTCTAACTAAATCTTCTACCTGGTTTTTCAAATCACGGCACCGCGATGTGGTGTGACCATGGTCTCCATGAAAATGGCAGAACTGCCCCTTGCTCCGCCTGCTAGCTGGCGTGGTCAATCAGCGCTGGAGAGCTTAGCAGTCCACGCCTCGACCACTCAAGTATCTCTTCAAGAGATACCTTCAACTTCATATACTGTCTGTAGGTGTGGCTTTGTTCCACTACTTGTATTGCCCTATCCCTCGGAAGCTTCTGGTGGGGTGGCAATACACGATCACCCCGCTGTGACTCACTTCAGTCTATTCGGTGGTCGAGTTACGGGTATGTGGCCATCATGACGCCTAGTATTCTCTCGTGATCCCTGCCCGGAGACTCGCTAGGTGGTTGGGGACCATCCGCGGTGGGGAACCTCTCGACACGGGTTAGTACAAGGTTGCCTGGTCCCTCGCCGCTTGGAACTCGTGGTCCCCTAGGCAGACCCCTTCTCCTTCCTTCTGCTCCATTGACTTGTTCATTCCTCGCCTTGCAGCCTTTTCTTCTTCAATCACCATGTCCAGCTTTACTTGTTCTTACGCGTCCGAATCACGAACGGATCGAAGGACTCGCAGTTATACCATGGTCTCCCATCCGAACACCCTCTTTAATCCCCTTGGAGCTCGGGATGGTTGAACGCACCAAGATCTAGGACCGATCTATGGTATCTTTGATAAACTCCTGAGGGACTCTCCTTCTTCTGCCTCACTCGACAGCTCCATCATGTCATCCTCGTGGGTCACCGCTACTCAAATTGTTCTCGCGAACTCCCCGCACATCTGTTCAAAACTCAAAATGCTTCCCGTGGAGTCTGCAGTACCATTCTCTCGCCCTTCCCTCAAGAGTGAGCGGAAGGCCTCGCATCTCGTCGTCAGCCGATGCACCTTGCACCCCGCCATGTCGTTGAACCGCTCTATATGTACTAATGGATCACTCTTTCCGAATATTTCAGATCCGGAAGCGAAAGTCACGTGGATCGTGACACCCATGATCTCCGAGGAGAGTGGAGATTCATCGTCCAAGCATTATTCGCCACTGACTCTTTCTTGCCCTCAAGATCTTCCACAACTTATGCCAACCTCGCTGCACCTCTCCCTCCAACTCCTCCGCACGAGAGGTCGAGGTCGTCTCCTGCAAATGTTGACGAGACCCCTTTCCTCCATGTTTGTTTCTTCTCTCACTCGCAACATTCTGGTGCCCGAGGTCTTGGGCTTCATCTCCCGCATTTTCCCGAATACGAGCATTCCCTACTGGACTCCGGACATCGTTACATGCTTTTCTCCGTCCTTCCCCGAATTCTTGTAATGTGGAGGTCATAGTTTCGATCTGTTTTTCCATCCGATCCATTCTTTCCTGGATCTCCCTGTTCTGGGCCTCATTGGCCACTTCTCTCAAAGTTACCGATTCTTCCGGACTTACTCCTCTTCCGCTGTTTCCCCTCATCGTCGTGTTGTGTGTCTTCAATGTATTAGGAAATCAGGCTTTTTGTGCCGATCCCCACAGACGGCGCCAAAAATGTTGATGCAGCTTTTCCCGCGTGCCTCAACAGTGCTTCGAACCTTCAAACAGTACTTCCAAACAGCTCTAGCAGAACTGTTCAAGCCTTCTGCTCATGGCTCAAAACAGTACCTCGATCCTTCTGCTCGCGATAAGCTCGATCCTTTGTCCTCAAAACAGTACCTCGATCCTTTGTCCCGCTCACTGTCTTCTTCGTATCGGTGATTTCCTGGACTGCACTCACGTAAAACCGGGTCGTGGGTCGCCAGGCGTATCCCGTGAAACCCTCCGACGCTCAAGTCGAGAATCGGGTTTCTTTTTGGTATCTCCTTAATGAGGGAGGCCGGAAAAATGAAAGGGTATTATTTCGCCCCTTTTGGATAAGTATGGTGTTTTTAGAGAAAGTCAGACGAGAGAAATTTAAAAAGGAAGAACCTGTATCAAGTTACAGATCCTTTCTGAATCAGAAGTTCCAACCTCTCTTTCGGGTTCAGTCCTTCCAACCCCTTTGTGAATTAGAAATGCCAACCACTCTCTCTCTCAAAAAATCCAAACCTCCCGCTGCTCTCCTTCGCTTCCTTTTATATTCTTCTTTTCCCGCTCTTTTCCTTTCCAGTCTGTCCACTCCCACGCTAATGGTATCCGGGTCCCTCCGACGACCGAGTTTGGCTGAATATTCCTGTGGATGAGCTACTGCTCCTTAATCCGATTCACGTGGCGGATCACCATGTCTGGCAAGCGTGCAGGAATGATGACACCTGGAGGCACGTGCCGACCCACCGACAACAAGATCACCACTCCACCATGTGGGACCCCGGTCGAACATCAAAGGTGTGCGGGATTACGAGAAAACGGGTCGGGTTGCCTGGCTCGGTCTTGTCCAAGTGTGCTCGTGAATCATGCGAGCGAGAGAGATGTGCTCTGGTTCTCGACCTTGACCGGCTTTGACCGAGGCCGACCTCGAGCGGGAAGGAGCTCTCGACCTTGACCAGCTTTGACCGAGGGACGACCTCGAGCGGGGAATGAGCCTCGACCTCGACCGGCTTTGTCCCGAGGGACGACCTCGAGCGAGCAAGGAGCTCTCGACCTCGACCGACCTTGACCGAGGGACGACCTCGAGCGAGCAAGGAGCTCTCGACCTTGACCGCTTTGACTCGAAGGGTTGCCCGGCTAGGTTGCCCTCGGGAGTCTTGCTCGAGCTGGAAGGGTTCGAGGGGCTTGTCTGATATTTACCCCATACACCTAGAAGGGCTTTGAGGGGCCTGTCTGATATTTTACCCAAACACCTACAACAACATTATTATTACCGTTACTAAAAACTAAACTGACGGCATCTATGTACTACCTCGACATGAAGATTCCAACCACCGATGAGGTTATTACCATCAAAGAAGATGAATAAACAACCTGCGTGCTCGCCATGCCGCCTTTTAAATATAACTATCATATTACTTCTAACACTTAGTTGAAGGTGTACCTCACTAGAGTTAGATTGTCGCCACATGGAGTAACAGGGCATTCGAGGAGTCCTACTCAAACCCTATAAATGAGTTTGAAGCACACGGGATCCCTAAAATCCAAAAGTGAATATGGGATACCTTATGACAAGAAGTTAGATCTCAAGCCTTGCTTAGCCATCAAAGCTCAAGCTATTGTCGACTTCTTGATCGAAGTCGCTAATGACTCAATAGTAAGGGAATCTTATAATACCCGAGCGAGACTAAACCAATGGCTAAAGAAGAACAACTTTGGAGAAAACAATATTGTCGATCTCACAATTCACATGAAAGTGATGCGAGGTAATTATCATTAGCTCTAACGGAGAAAAGTATTACTACTAGTAAAGGGATAACACTCTACCTTTTTTGTTTATTTTGTTTGTTTTATTTAATTTTTATATGTTTGTAACATATTGTCGGTCATGTGAGGTACCCATAATACTCTAAACTAGTCACACTTATGTGTTTTCAATTCTCTAAGTCCCTAATAACATTAAAAAAATGATTATGGGATCCCTTTTATTCTCTTTAGAATTACAAAACAGTGTCATGTAATTATCCATATCTTCGCTGTCATGAATGCATTTACTTTACGAAATATGATGATGTGTTCTCTTTTATTCGTCTTTCGACTGTTCGATATGGATGGTTAGTATGAGATGTTATTTGATTATGATTGCCATTAATTGACGTAGTATATGTTGGGGTACCTAACCTGTTCCGATCACAACGATCTACTCTAAGTCAAAGCCATAAAGTAAAAGAATTATAAAAATTATAGCTGTTAAAAAGAGGGAGGAAAGAAGGCCTGAAGGCGGAGTATACCATTGTACCCAAGTAATGCATACACCAACACCTTCATTCTCTTACTAAAATTAGGGAATAAATGATTTAAAAATGATACTCATAAGAGTTGAATGTCTAAAAGAAAAAGGGGTAGGCGAATAGCGAATGACAATATATAAGATCATTGATCATTTAGTAAAAAGGCCAAGAAGAGCCTAAATCTATTCATTATATACCATTACATTAATTATAAGCTCCTACTTTTATTATTACTAATTATTTATCAAGATGTACTATGAATTCTGTTAAGATATACGGCAAACATGTCTAAATAAATCATTATGCACTTAAAAGATAAGATTAGGGGTATCCCGAAAAGTCATTCTTTGAATACACCAAAAAGGACCTCTAGAAAGCTCTAGGTGTACAGCCTTCAGGTAGCTTAGATACCCTAACAGATCATTAAGGCATCTCTTCATAGTCTTGTTTTCCCTGAGCGAGCTTTACTTCACGAGATCAGAGCCCATCATTCTTTTTTGGGTACCTAGAGTACCCTCGAAGCTACCAAGAGAGGAGCTATATGATTTTGTTTCTATCCTGAGAGTACGTGTAGGAAGGGTACCCTTAGATAAGGTGGATTCCAGTGTAATCAATGAATCACTTCTCAAATGGCTGAAACAAGCACCAAAGTCCTCACCAAAGCGATCTATACCTGCCAAACCACCTGAAAACAAAATATCAATGATGGTAAGGTACCTTTACAACTAAGGGTGGGCAAAATAACTGATTCGACCTGACCCAATCCGATTCAACCCGAAAAAAAAAAATATCTGGTTAAAATCGGATCTTCCGATTGGATTAGAACGGATGAAAGAAAATATCTGATTGGATCCTTTTATGCCAACGCGATCGGATCATAATCAGATCGTGTTCAACCCAATTAGATCCGAAAACTGATTGGGTTGGCTGTAAAAAAAATTAAAAATATAAAATCAGATTTAATCGATTTCAATAGCTCATGAGCTCAGTTTCATAGCCTCACAGTCTCACACCCTGGCACTTGCAGTAGCTTCAACCTTGCACTCCCTCTCCTCAACTCAACTCATCACTCAT
This sequence comes from Murraya koenigii, assembly GCA_025617385.1. Lineage (NCBI taxonomy): Eukaryota > Viridiplantae > Streptophyta > Magnoliopsida > Sapindales > Rutaceae > Murraya > Murraya koenigii. The sequence continues at coordinate 432,486 of CM046819.1, forward strand.
CAACTCACCACCAGTCCACCACTCACTCACTAAGTCACTAGCATCCAGCACTCCAACAGTCTAGTACCAACATCAAACACACTCACACACACAGAGTCAACTCAAGCAAAAGCAATGCTGTAACAGACCAATAGTTCAACAGCCTGCACTCTCTCCTCATTTTTCAATGCTTGTCACTCAACTTAGTGACTCATCAACACAACAACACGAATAACAATAAGCAAACATACAGTCAACTCAAGAAAAGTAGTAAGCCACACGCACAACCTGATTTTGCTAACTGGATCTGCTGCTCCGCCGCGTACTGTAACTGATCTACTGGACTGGATCTGCAGCCACAGCCTACGGATCTGCTCATCTAAGCTCCATCCGAACCCAAACCGACAATAAGCAACCCGAACTCAAATACCTTTCAAAATTTGAAGCTTCTGAGGTTTATGTATGTATATATATATAATTGTAATGTGTAAATTGTAGTTGTATATTATACTATTACTGATTTACTTATTTAATTATTTTAATAATTTGTAATATGTATTATTAAATTTTAATAATAAAATCAAGAAAATTAGTGTAGTGATTTTTTTATTAATTGTTAATAATAATAATAATTTTTTTGTATAAATAGATTAAGTAGATTAAATATTAAAAATCAAATATTGTGATATATATGTTATGTGCATGTAATATGTGTTGCAGACTTGCAGTAGCTTGAACTTTAACAAGAATTAATTAATTCAATCAATTTTATATGTTAATTTGTTAAGTATACGAGTTAAGCTATTAAGTAGTAAATGCATGAATGTGATCATAAAATTTAAGGTTTTATTTTTATAGTAAGAATTAAGATATTAGATATAGATATGCAAATAATATTCTATTATTCTAAGAAATGAATAATTGAATATTATAAATTAATTAATCATTTATTTCTTGTTTTTCTATTATGGAATATGAATAATTTTGAATTTTTAGATATACAATTATACACCTAATCAATTAATCATATAGAAAATTATAAATATTATGACGAAGATATCGAATTAAACAAGTTTCATAAAATTAAATTAATAAATATTTGAATTGATTTGTAATACTAATTAAATTATGTTAATAATATTTTTATGTTTTAATTTTTGAATTAATGATTACTAACTCAGTAATTATTGTTTTGTATGTTCAGATGTCTGGACACTCAATATCGAATCTGATAAGTGATGATGAAGAACAAAGTATACAAATGGAAGGAACTCGAAAGGGAAATGAAAAGGCAAAGCGGAAAAGACCACCGATGATGAAAAGATCCGACACGTGAAATCATTACACTTTATTTTAGGACAATCCAAACAAATGCAAGTGTAATTATTGTGGTAGACAATATCAATATCATTTAAGGCATGATAGGATTACAAATATGCAAATCATATAAAATTTTGTCGTGTATACAAGATCTCTCAAGAACAACAAGGTGGAAGCCAACAAAATTTGACATCTAAGGACGATGAAGGAAGTAATATGTTTTGGCTAAATGATGGAGTCAAGACACTTGTAGAATAACACTTACTAAAATGATTGTTATAGGTGAGTTGGTGCTTAGTTTTGTGGATAACAAAAGGTTTAGGCATTTCTGTACTGTAGCTATCTCGTAGTTTATTACGCCATCTAGAATAACTATTGAATGGGATGTTATGGACTTATTTTTGGAGGAAAAGACAATGTTAAAGAGTTTGATTTGTGACAACAAGCAGTCAGTATATCTTACAACTAATATATGGACTTCAGTTCAAAATATGAGTTACATGTGATCACAACTCATATTATTGATAATGACTAGTGTTTGAATATGAGGATTATCAATTTTAGTTTGGTTGAAGATCATAGAGGGAAAATGATTGGCAAAATGATTGTAGCATATTTGCATGATTGGAGAATAGAGAGATTATTTGCTATAATTGTTGATAATGCCACTGCAAATGATGTTGCTATTGGTTATATCACTATACAACTGCTTGCTTGGAGAAATTTTGATGCACTTATGTTGGCGGGACAGTATATGCATGTGCGTTGTTGTGCAAATATTTTGAATTTGGTTGTTATTTCAGGGTTGAATGAGTTATATTGTTGCTGCTATTTGAAATACTATGAAGTATATAAGATCTTCCACCACAAGGCTGCAGACATTTAAACAATTTATTGTGTAGGTGAAAGGCTCGAAAGGAATTTTCGTTTTGGATTGTCCTAATCGGTGGAATTATACCTATTTAATGTTAATAACTGCGTTGAAGTTTCAAGCAGCATTTGATAGAATGGCAGAAGTAGATGAACTATATGAGGCATACTTTCTCGAGAAAGAAACTAATATTAAAAGGATGAGCCTATCTGGACCCGATGATTGGGAGAATGCTAAACGACTTAGGAAGTTTCTAAAGGTATTTTATGATGCCACTTGTTATTTTCTAGCTCTTTGAGTGTAACTTCTAATCTTTGTTATACTACTATTAGCTTAATTGAGAGCTCATTGACTACATTACAATTCAGTAATGATCCTTAGATGATGTCAATGGCTTATAATATAAGAGAGAAATTTGATAAATATTAAGAGTCCTCGGGAAAGATAAACAAAATGCTGATTGTTAAATCCATTCTTGATCCTCGAGCTAAAATGGACTTTGCTAAACATATCTTTGAGCTTATTTTCGGCATTGATAGTTTGAAGATTGAAGAAATGACCAAATCAAAAGACTTGTTTAATGAATTTTATAATGCATATAGTGCATTGTGCTCTATAAGATCAATGTGTACTGAGAGTGCTCCTAGTGGCAGTTATGGTGGTACAAGTTGTTCTCCACATAATAAAATTGAGGGTAGTTTAATAGATGTTGCTAGTGGCGAAGGTGATGATATTTTTTTAGTTGCTCGCCTTTTCCTTGGATATACTAAGAATTTTCTGTTCGGAATGAGAGCGGGAGAGTAGCATCCGAGGTGGAAAGATATTTAACTGACCAAGTGGAAGATCCTAATAATCTTTAATTCAATGTTTTGCTGTTTCGTGGAAGGTGAATGAATCGAAATACCTAATATTAGAGAAAATTGTAAGGGATGTCCTCGTTGTTCCTACTTTCACAGTGGCATCTGAGTCTGCCTTTAGCACTGGCAACATTCTAACTTCTACATATATTTAGCACTCGGCATCGTTTTTTAACCCTTGCTATAATTGAGGCATTGATATGTGCTGAAAATTAGTTGCAATCTAAACTTTTGCCAATCCCATCTATAACATTCACGATGAGATTAAGGATGAGATGTTTCATATGGAGCTACAAGAAGGTAACATTTTTTCTCAAACATTAAATACATAATATATTTAAAATGTATTATAATTCTATAAATAATATCTACATGTATTTAAGTTTCGTACTAACTTCAATGTTTTGTTTTTTTCATTTTAAAGAGTTTGTAAGAACACAAGCTTCAACGGTGAAAACGATAAGCGTTGACATTAGTGATATTGATATTTGGAAGGTAACTCTTAATAGATATTATTATTCATAATTTCATATTATACTTTTAGGATGTAATTTAAAGTTTAAACTATAATTATAATTGCTATAGTTTTAAGTTATAAGTTTAATTGTAACATTGTAATTGTTTTATTTAGGCAAGCTGAAATTGGTGGAATAATATTTCCTATGAAGGATTATTATTAATTTGGTGATGAATGCCATAAAATAAGGTATGATTGACTTAATTTTATGATTGACTTAATTTTTTATCTATTTATTCTTGTATATATGTTAACGGTATAATAGAATTAGAGAGATATTTAGAGAGATATTGTGATTGTTTTAGTTAGGCTAGCTAAAATTGGTAGAATGATATTTCCTAAGAAGGATTATTATTAACTTGGTGATGAATGCCATAAAATAAGTCATGATTGAATTATTTATTTATTTATTAATCAAATATCTATGTTAATGGTCTAATATGAATTAGAGAGATTGCAAGTTTGCAATAGCACTTTTGTTTTTCAACTCTAGTTTTCTTTTTTTTTTACTCAAATATATCAACTTTACTATTAGCCAATAAGTAATAATCATTGAATTTGAAATGGTAGTTATGGTTCGTTAAGTTAAAGATAAATATAAATTTAGTTTATTTATTTGTGTTTGTATTTGAATGTGCTTTTATTTATAATGAGACTTAAAGAAAGTAGTTATCGTATATAAGTTCTTCAATTTTTCTTTAGGGTGTCAATGCTTCAACTTGAAGTACAAGAAGTTGAAGTTAGAACTTGTTAAAGTGCTTGTGAGGAGCATAGAAAGAAGTTATTTAGAATTTATGTTTAAACTTTAAACTTTGGTGTGTTATGGATTTTAGACTTTGGAGTGTTATAGACTTTATATTTAAATTTAGACTTTATGTTATAAGGATTAATGTTTGAACATTATGCTTTGAATGAAGATTATTAAGCTTAAACTTTGTGTTAATTTTAATTTTTATTAAGTTTGGACTTTGTATTTATTTTTTTATTAAATTTAGACTTTTTGTTGATTTTAATTTTTAATTTTCATTGTAGTTTTCTTTTTTTGTTAGTTGAAAATTAAGAAAAATAGCTCAAAATAAGAAAAAAACTTAAAGCGTGAAAAAACAACTCAAAATTATGTCTACCCGATTAGATCCAATTTCACTCGAACCCAAACCAAGTTGAATCCACCTAACCCGAAATAACCTGAACCAATTGGAATCAGGTTAAAAGCTCAAGTTGAAATCGGATCAATTATTTGTCCACCCGATTAACCCGAAACCCTATTGGGTTAACCCAAACCCGATCCAACCCGAAAATGCCTAGCCCTATTTACAATACCATCTACCCATATTCAGTGATTCATTCCCTGAAGTAGATGAAAATTTTTTATCAATCAGCCTTACCTTATCCAACCTGTCCATACACGATACACCACTCTATCTTTTAAGTGCTAAAAATCTCTCTTAAAAATGGCTCATCTCTTGGATGAGAATTTCCCCTTCATCCATGTAATATTTATAAGGTCACGAGGAGACCTAAGTGGGAAGGATGAGCTACATATAAAAAGTACAGACAAAAGAAAGAAAAAGAAAATATTATCTTTATTAAATGAGTTTCTTACAGTTAAATGCTTGTTGTTAGCCACGGTACCCTACCTCCATTTATCATCAACTATAATACCTAAAGGCCGATCAAGCACTTTTCTACTTAAGAAAGGATAATTATGCAGGGTAACCTATAAATAGCTAAACATCCTCACAAAAAGGGCTGAAGAGGTAGATGAAATCACAGGTCAAAAAGGTCAATTTGAAGGGCTATTTCATTTGTTGCAAAATACTCTAAGGTCTCATCCTTGTGGGGTACCTAAAAAGAACAGAGCAAGAAATCTTAAACTTAGCATAATGTATTTAAGGTCTCTCAAAGTAGCCTCATACCCCCAATGATCAAGAATTTTTAGATCTTAAAATTAAGAGAGATGAAAATAAAGGAGTTTCTAACTTGAAAAGATATATGATCAGCCGAAATAAGGATATTTAAGGCGCCTCTTTGATTCAATCAATGGGAAGACAAGCCAAATAATCATCACATGTCACTCATTATTTCTCCGCGATTTTTTTTATCTCAATTACTTTTGCCAGAAAGAAACTAAGGGGATATTGTTTAAGGAAGAAATAAAAAAAAATTATAATGAAGCACTATTTATCGAATATGAAGCTTTATGGTTAAAGTGACTATCTAGACACCCGACTTATCTACGCAATTTTAACAATTAAGGGATATGCTCGGTGCCTGGGGTATCTTAGAGACACCAAATAAGTTATGAGAGTGCACGAGGTACTTTGTACAAAGACCGAGGTGGATAAAGAATCTTAAAAAAAAATCTCCTGTGTGTGCCATTTCTATCATCAAAAGATAATGTTTGATTCAAAAAAATTAAATAAGGAATATCTTGTCAAGAAAAATGAGGGAAGCAACTGTCATACCTGCCAAAATGATAAAGGCATCACAATAAAGACAGTAGTCCTTGGCTACCACACTTGCATCTGTCCCGACAACCTCTGTATGAATATTCTAAACCATACAAAATGACAAAATCTGCTAATAACTCCTCCACTATTCCCCATGCGTGCTTTTAACGACCCAAAATATATGATGAAGACAAAATGATGAGGAATATCTTCGAAATGATAGCAGAATCGCCATTGAAAATATGCCACGTGGTTGGGTAGTTAGGGTACACTACATAAGGACAGCAAGGTTCTTTCTTTCAAACATTACTATTCATAATTAAACACACATATATTATATAAGAAGCTGAGGTCTTCTTCAACTTCCAGCCTTTATTTTTTAGAGCTTGCAAGCTTTGCACTCCATAAAAGTTCAAGTAGATGACTTGAGCGTAAGAGTAAAGTAGCTAGCCATAGCTGACTCACTTTTAACCTTATCTTCATTGTTTTGCAGGTTTAAGAAGATCGTTCAAGCTCTCTCACCTTTAACCTAAACTGCCTACTATTATCATCCTATCCCATTCTTTCTTAGTCCCCAAAAAGCCCAAAAATAGCCCACACTGTACAACCCAGCAAGATACCTCACACCCTAAAAACTAAATGTATTGTTATTAGATATGTTTTGATCATTACTTTTCTTACCTCCCAAAATCTACATAAAACATTCATTGTTGTATATTTAAGTAAAATGTTTCATATTTTTGTTATTCTATAGCTCATGTAGTATATTTAAAATATCTCCATATTTTTTTTCTCCCTCCCTCAATTTTATGCTTGCATTCAAGTTTCATATCAAACATTTTGAGTTTCATGATTAACGTTTCTATAATTCATATTGCAAAGTCCTTAAATTTTAGTTCATCATTACATTTTTTAGGTAAATTTTTTCATATTTATGTTATTCTTTGTTTGAAATAGAATATTTCAAAAACTTCCAAATTCTTCTTTTCTCCATATTTCAGTTTGCTTTCAAGTTTTATATCAAATGTTCAGAGTTTCATGATTAGTGTTCTATGTTTCATATTACAAAGTCCTCATCTTCTATGTTTTTTTTTATTTTATTTTTAGTAAAGGGTTACATATGTTGAAATTATAGTTTTAAAAGAAGTAGAAAAGATATCTTCTTAATTACTTTTCTTTTTTAAATTTTCTTACTATCTTGTTGATTGTTAATATTCAAGATATAATTAAAATTTGATTGAATTTTGAACTTTTTTATGTTTGTTTGAATGTTGAAGTTACTGAATGCAAAAAAGCCTCATAAAAAATTTCACTTAAAGCCTCTACTAGTCTAAAGTCGGCCTTGTTTTTCATGCAGTATACCAAATAGTCCTAAATTTTCTTTTTCCCCTCATTTCATATTTGCATTCAAGTTTCATATGAAACGTTTACAATTTCATAATTAGTGTTCTATATTTCATGTTATAAATTACTTGTCTTTTATATCCACTATTGTATATTTTTAGTAAAATATTTCATATTTGTTATTCTACAGTTCATGTCGTATATTCTAAATACGCCCAATTTTTCTCTCCCTCATTTCTTGTTGGTATTAAAGCTTTATATATAATGTTCAGTATTTAATGTCTTGATACACATATTTGACATTTTATGTTGCAAATTAGATGTAATTTGTTGTATGGTTTTCATTATTTCACTACTAGAAAAATGACATTTACTGACACTTAGTTTACTGACACTTAGCAAAAGTATCGATAATTGTGAACAAATGCACCTATTAACAAGTAGGTATTAGAGGTTATTGATACTAGTGTGTTAGTAAATTAAATATCAATAATCATCGACACTAAAGTATCGGAGATAAAAAAAAATTATTAATAGTTGTTTTAGTTGCAACTCGAACTTGAGACTTCTAAAGTTTAAAATTTTAACATTTGAAACTCGGACCATTGAGCCATGTTGAATTAACTTAATTTGTTATTTTAAAGATTTAAAAACAAAAATATAATAACAAAAGATGAAAAAACCTAAATCCCCGATCTCTCAACTCTCACCCATCTCTCAATGCTTTCCCACGTCTACCTCTTCGCCTTCCTCCAGTCCGCGCTCGTCCTCTTCCTCTTCCTCTCCCTCTCCCTCTCCATCCTCCTCTCCGAATCCACCTTCTTCCTCCCTTTTCCCTCCGATCTCTTCTTCACCCTCGCCGCCTCCTGTTCTTCCTTCGATTGGTGCTTACTCGTTCGAAGATATGGTCAAGTGCATCTTTGCTCTGCAATTTCAGTCTGTTCTCTTCTCCTTCCCTTTCTTATCTTCTCTTTTTAGCGTTTTCGTTTTGCATATCACCTGTTCGATACCGCTTTCGCGATTTCTCAATCTTATGACGACCTGAACGGAGGACTTAGAAGTTCGGGAGTGGATTCGGGAGGCAGCATCCCAATCGGAGGTCTTGAGGTTGCCGCGATTGAGAGAGAGCCACTTGGCACAGTAGGCGTTGATGAGGGCTAGGGTTTCGTTGGTGGTCCAGCAAGGCGGTGGGACGTCACCGTTTCGAATAAGTCGGTGGGAGGGTGTAAGTCCGAAGGGGTTTTCGGGAAGAATCCCATTCTTGGTGAAAAGCTAATCTTCGATGGGACTTGAATTATTACATTGCTATTATTCTTGATTCATCATATGATGCATTAAATATTTTTTCAATTATCATGAACTACTGTTCTTCACATGAGTGAAACTATTTATGGTAATTGATGATGGATGGCATGGAATAATGTAGTCTCCGAGTCTTATTTGGTATATCAATGCCTTACTTTGTGTAGTACCCAATATAATCTTTCATATCTTGAAATTGGGTAGTGATAGTTTGTTTACTGCGAACATTTGTTTTTGTTCTGACTTCTAAGGGATGAGGCTTTTGCGGCTTGGTTGTAAATTTGCCATGATATTTCGGAGTAGGGGCCGGACCAATGGTCTCTAGCGCATACCAAATTGTAACCTTTATTCAAGACTTATCTTGATAAAATGAAGTTGTCTTTGTTTAGCTTATAAATATAAAAGATCAAATTCCTTGGTTCTTGAGGACTTTGGCATTTATGTAGAGAAATGAACTTGTCTTTTGATGTTTCTATTTTGATGTATGAAATATATTATGTTCTGCATTTATACATTGATTAAATAGCAAGGTTGAATGCTCATTTGCCAAACCAACCAGATTTCTTGATTCTCTAGGCTTGGATTGAATAATTATATTTGTGTTTCTTAAAATTCCATCATTTGTTTTCCTTGGCAACTCCTCCCTTTGATTGCCACTTCACTATGCTAACCTAAGAGACGTAACTCTGTGTGGTAACTTGTCTTGTAGAATTCTGTTCCTCCTATCAACCCAAGTCGTGGTAGCGATCTTTTTCCGACCACAGTGCTTGGAATGTATCCTAGAAGGTACGTTAGTATCCTAAATTATTGATTGTTTGTCATTGCTATTTCATTCTACTTGTAACATGTATGTTTGGTTGAGCTGTGTATCGATGTCTGAAATCATTAATTGTTTGTCATTACTATTTCTTTGTAATTGTAACGGATATGCTATTTTAAGCGCCTTTCGAGGCGGCTTTGGCGGTGATGGGAGCATGCTAATAGGTGCAGTAAGGCAGGCGTGTTTTACTAAGTTGTTTAATATAAGTTTTCACCTCTCAAGACTGATTGGCTTTTATCATTTGTTTGTTTTGAATTTTGATTATGTATGTGGAAGGCGATGTGTGATCGACAAACAAGAAACATTTTTGTTGTCGATTTTGATGTGACACTTGAATTGGTTGGAATTTGAATGTAGCTGTAAATAGAGCTTGAGATTGGCGGATTATTTGCTATTTTAGCTTTAACTAGCATTACTCTGTTAGAGTATTTTAATATGATCTTGAAATCCTATTGACTTGAGCAAATGTCTTTGAGCTTGTTTGATCTTGAGGTGGTTGAAAGTGACACGTTGGCGAGATTTACAAAACCGACTTAGAAGAATTAGATCAACTGCAACTCTGTAGTTTCTTGATTGCTTATGGGAGTTCTTGGGATGCAGTGAGCAGATTGTGTTATCTGCTGGTGCGGACAAGAGAATTATTCAAGTTGGCGCTGCAAATTCTTCGACGGAGTGTTGGATTCTTAGCTTTGGATAATACTCACGGGAGGCGAGAGGTGAGTGCAAAGGTGATGTTTGGAAGAAAAATGTTGCATATTTATGTTGTTTGTATTCTATTAGTTTTCAATCCCTCTAAAATTGTTAATATTGATTTAAGTCAAGATCATATGTGAAATTGTAAAACCTTTGGATGTTGTTAGTAATCACGAGATCTTTGGAGCGAGTGTGGATATTACATTGAATATCATTTGATTTACCTAGACTCATGTGCAACTAATTATATTGTTTTAAACTAGATTTTCACGAGCTTTCAGTTGATATGTTTCATGTTAAAAGTTCTTAAAGCATGAATTGTTATGATTTTCAAAGTTACTGATCTTGGTCTTGGAAAATTTTAATTTTCAGCAGTATGCTCAGCCCTTTGATGTTGTTAAGACAAGGCTGATGGCACGAGCCGAGGTAGGGGTGAGTTAAAGTACAAAGGCATGTGGAGAGGACTCTTGCCTTGTGGAGAGGACTCTGCCTCGTCTCATGAGGATCCCACCAGGCCGAGGCCATTATGTGAGGTCGTGGTGACCAAGTGATTGGTTTTATAGAGAAGATATCTTCACAATGCACCCTTATAGGTACTGCTTCATTGTTTTGACTATTCTAGATTATAGTCGTAGCTAGCATGAAGCATGAATTGCTTCAGCATTTCTTTTTGAGTTCTTAAGGATTCTTTGATTGAACACCAGTTTTTTTAGACCGAATCAGTAATTCGCTATGCTTGGCATGCTCAGGTACATTTGATGTCATTTAGATACTAGTTTTCACTTTCCAGAACTTTCCATTTTCAGTTTTTCCTTCAATATAGATAATTTTTTGACTAATTTTCCTTGCACTTGAAGGTTTTTCGCTCAATTGATTCAAATTCTGTGAAAGGCTTTCCAGTTGACCCAAGAGATGCTAATGATGTATGAAACAATTTACAAGGCTCTAGTGGAAGCTGGACTCGAAAACAAATATGTGCCACAAGTCAGCGAGATGGGGACAGGGCTGAGCAAAGATCTGGCCGTTGGTTTTGTTCTCCTGGTGGTGGTGGTGATGATGATTGATCTTGGATGACATGGCGGTGGTGGCGGTTAAGGAGGAAATCCCTAGATTTGATGTTGATGAACATCGATCGGAGGCGGAGATTGTGGTGAGATCGGATCAGCAGTGAGATTAAGGGACCATGATGATCTATGAGTGTGTGAGTGTGAGTGATGTTGTTGGGCTAGGGCTTACGTACTTGATGAAATGTTTGAGTTCGAGGATTTGCTATTGTTATAATTTTTATAATTATTTTTTAAAATCTAATGTATAGAATTGATTTTTTCAGATTTTAAAAATTATTAAGGCTATAATACTATAGTGAGTTCAGATTTTTAATATAAAAAATATTAAAAAATATTGAGTTCAGTAATACTATAGTGATACGAATTTTTGACACGTAATAATTATTAGTAATTTCTATCACTATAGTATCATAAAATCTGTAATACTATAGTAATAGTAATCCCGACACCACATTCAAGTGTCAGTATTTTTCTGACTCCCAGATCACTGACACTATTAAAAGTGTCACTAAAAGTAATTAGTGATACTATTTTAGTATCACTAAAGACCATTTTTTTAGTAGTGTTGTATATATAGATGAGATTTTCTATTTTTCTTTTGGGTTAAATTCAGTTTGGATCTTAATTTTAAATTTTAGTGTAATTATACACATAAAAATTTAATGGCATACTTTAACTATATATATATGGTTTTCCAATCATAGATACTTGTTTTTATTAAATCGGAGATAAGCTAAAAATAAAAAAAAGCGAGTGCATTGAAGTTTATATTTTTTTTTATCTTTTAACTTATTCCTGACTTTAATAAAGTCATGGATTCTTGATTGGAACATTTCTATATATATATATATATATATATATATATATATATAATTATTTTAGACGGTATTATATTGAATCCAATTAGCCAAGATACAGTTGTATTATTTCACAAGAGAATATTTAATGGATTAAGTTATTTTAACTTAGATTTATGACTTGAAATTTGATGCAAATTCTAAGTCATTGATTTCATACAATCTAATAATAGATGAATTTACAGTTACATATTAGGAAGTTGTGTTTAAATTATACAAACTTATAAGGGTTGGAAATTTATTTAATTGGTAAATTCTCTTGTGGAATATTTTTCATCATATGAATTAATTCGACTTGCATATTATCACATCAATTTGTTTGAAAGTACGAACAATTTAGTATGGATTATATATAATTCACACTTATCAAAACCATCAAAATTAAAATGCAAACCATACTAATAATTCATAAATATTAAAAAATTGTACATGTATAATATTGTGTTCCCGAACCTACTTAGAATCTGGATATTGGGACAATAAAGTTTAATCCAAAACCTAGAAAATTAAAATATTAACTTTGTATGGAGTAATAGTGAGCAATTCCACGAAAATTCGAATGATAATTTATAATTTATAATTTCTATATCTACTTGTTTTTTTGTCCTTTTTCTTTGATTTCTATTGAGTGATAAATAGAAAAATGTTGTTATGGTGCAGGGCTAAATGATTAAATGATGAAATGATGTTGATACCGAAATTTTACTCAATGATGTGATTGAGTGGTAGAGATCGAGC
>CM046819.1:458835-470620 GCA_025617385.1 Murraya koenigii
TGTTTGGGTAAAATATCGAGACGAGGCCCACAAAGCCCTTCACGGTTTATGGGGTAAATATCGAGACAAACCCCTCGAAGCCCTTAGGCTCAAGCAAGACTCCGATGGTAACCTGGCAGAGCAATCCATACGGTCAAAGGCTGCTCAAGGTCGAGAGCTCCTTACCTACTCGAGGTCATCCATACGGTCAAGGCTGCTCGAGGTCGAGAGCTCCTTACTACTCGGGGTCATCCTTACGGTCAAAGGCTGCTCAAGGTCGGGAGCTCCTTACTGCTCGGGGTCATCCTTACGGTCAAAGGCTGCTCGAGGTCGGAGCTCCTTGCACCTCGGGGTCGACCCTCGGTCAAGGCGGTCAAGGTCGAGGGCTCCTTGCACCTCGAGGTCATCCTTACGGTCAAGGCTGGTCAGGTCGGGAGCTCGCTTACTGCTAGAGGTCATCCATACGGTCGAAGGTGGGTCGAGGTCGAGGCAGGGCACATCGCTCACCTCTCATGAGGATCCATGAGCACGGTGGACAGAGACCAGAGCCAGAGCTGACCCAGGCCAGATTATCTTAGAATCACAGCACACCTTTTGATGTCGACAAGGGTCCCGCATGGTGGAGAGATGACACTTTGTTGTCGATGGCGGCCACGTGCCTCAAGGCGTCATCATTCCTAGCGCACTTGCAGGCATGGTGATCAGCCACGTGAATCGGGTTAAGGGGACGGTAGCTCATCCACAGGGAATATTCAGCCGAACTGGTTGTCGGAGGGACCCGGATACCATTAAGCGTGGGAGTGGGCGACTGGAAAGAGAAAAAGCGGGAAAAGCAGTATAAAAGGAAGCGAAGGAGAGCGGAACAAGGGTTGGAACTTCAATGGAGAGAGGGTTGAAGATTTTAACTCTCGGAGGGTTAGCAATTTTGATTGACCAAGGATGCATAAGCTAAAGCAGGTTCTTGATTCTCATCCTCTCATCGATTCTCTCTAAAAACACCATACTTATCGAAAAAGGCGGTATAATACCCCTTTCATCTTTCAGGTCTCCCTCACTGAGGAGATACAAAAAGAAACCGATTCTTGACTTGGCGTCGGAGGGTTCTCGTAGGAAACGCCCGGCGACCCACGACCGGTTTTACGTGAGTGCGGTCAGGAGACCAGCTATTCGAGAAGAAGGCAGTGGAGCAGGGACGAAGGGGCAATCACTGCTCGAACTTATCGCGGCGGAAGGATCGAGTCTTGTTTGAATCCACGAGCGAGAAGGTTGAGACGTTCCTACTCGGTTGTTTGGAGAATCTTGTTGGAAGGTTCGAAGCCTTTGTTGAGGCCAGCGTGAAAAGCTGCATCAACATCTTTTGGCGGCCGTCTGTGGGGATCGGCACAAAAGCCGATTTCCTAATACATTGAAGACACGCAAAAACACAGCGATGAGGAAGCAGTAGAAGAGGTGTAAGTCTGAGGAATCGATGACTACGAGAGAAGTGGCCAATGAGGCCCGAGCAGGGAGATCGAGGAAAGGATGGATCGGATGGAAAAGCAGTTGAGATTATGACCTCCACTATTACAGAATTCGGGGAAGGACGGAGAAAAGCACATGCGATGTCCGGAGTCGGTCGAGGAATGCTCGTATTCGGGAAAGCGGGAGATGAAGCCCAGACCTAGGGCACCGAATGTTGCGGTGAGAGAAGAAACAAACATGGAGGAAGGGGTCTGCCATGACATTTGCGAGGAGGCACTGACCTCTCGTCGCGGAGGAGTTGGAGGGAGAGTGCAGCAGTTAGGCGCAAGTGGTGGAAGATCTTGGAGGCAAGAAAGAGTCAGGTGGCGAATAATCTTTGGACAATGAATCTCCTCTCTCCTCGGAGATTATGGGTGTCCACGATACCACGTGACTTTCGCTTCCGGATCTGCAATATTCGGGAAAGAGTGACCCGTTAATACACGTGGGCGGTTCGATGACACGGCGAGGTGCAAGGTGCATCGGTGACCGCGAGGTCGCGGGGCCTTCCAGCTCGCTCTTGAGGAAGAGGCGAGAGAATGGTCTGCATGAGCTCCAGGGGAAGTATCTTGAGTTTTGAGCAGATGTGCGGGGAGTTCGCGGAACAATTTCGAGTGCGGTGACCCACGAGGATGACATGATGGGTATCGGAGGTGAGGCGGAAAGAAGGAGAGTCCTCAGGGAGTTTATCAAAAGATACCGTAGATCGGTCCTGAGATCTTGGTGCGTTCAACCATCCCAGACTACTAGGGGATTAAAGAGGGTGTTCGGATGGGGAGACCATGGTATAACTGCGGAGTCCTTGATCCGTTCGTATTCGAGACGTCTGAACAAATAAAGCTGGACATGGTAATTGAAGAAGAAAAGTGCCATGGTGAGGAGTGAACAAGTCAGCTGGAGCAAGGCGGAAGGAGAAGGAGTCTGCCCGAGGACCACGAGGCTCAAGGCGACAAGGGCCAAGGCGGCCACTGTCTGACCCGTGTCGAGAGGTTCCCCACGCGGGTGGTTCCCAACCACCCGCGAGTCTCGAGCAGGGATCGCGAGAGAATCTCGGCGTCATGATGGCCATACATCCATGACCTGACCAAGAGTAGACTGAAGTGAGCCATGCGGGGATGATCGTTTCTGCCACCCGCTGAGAAGCTTCCAGGGGATAGAGGCGGTCAAGTAGTGGAGCGAGGCCACACTACAGGACGGTATCTGAAGTTGAAGGTATCTCTTGAAGAGATACTTGAGTGGGCGAGGCGTGGTGCTTGAGCCCTCAGGCCATGGATGACCACGCCCGGCCAGGCGGAGCGAGAGGCGAGTCTGCCGTTTCCATGGAGACCATGGTCACACCGCATCACGGTCTTGGTGATTTGAAAAACCAGGTAGAAGATTTGGTCGAAATCGATACGGATGAGTTAATAGAAGGAGGGCACGGTGGTTGAACAACGGTGAGGAAGGTGATCGGGGCCTATGAAATAGAATCTGGAACCGCCATCCACGAGGTAATTGCGGGTGGTCCAACGATGGCAGGAAGTTCTAGCAGGGCTCGGAAAAATTATTGCGAGATATCTGCATTGCCGTAGAAGTCTGTTCAGCTGCTCACTGCGACCAGAAGGCCAAGGTTCGGCGGTGCCAATCATGTGGACGGATGAAGATGAAGAGGGGTCTTTGTACCCGCACGAAGATGCCACAGTGGTTAAAGCCGATGTGGCGAATAAGGAAGTTGATCAGAATATTGGTCGATTCGGGAGCTCGGTAGATATTCTTTTAAATCCACACTCGAGGATTTAGGAATAGCAGTGTGAGCCTCGAGCATCTGAGCACTTCCTTGAAGGGATTCGGGGAGAAAGCTAATACCTCTAGGAATCATCAAGTTGGCGGTAACCATGGGCTCAAAACCTTTCGAGAAGAACATGATCTTTGGATTTCGTGGTGGTAGATGAAACCGACCCATGTCGAGGCGATTACGGGAGGCCATTTATGAGGATCGACCAATGCGTGGTGTCCACCATTACCTAGCCCTAAAGTGTCGAGTAAATGGGGCTATAGGGGTCGTGAAAGGCGACGAAGGGTGGCGGAGGCTGCTATCTTTGTGGCTGCAAAGAAACAATCGCGAGTCACCTCGCTGAGACACGAGGCGAGAATCGAGGCGGAGGCAAGAGCCGGTGGGGCGTTGGAGGAGCTCGAGGTGAGAGCGGATGACCCAGGACGAAGGTCGAGATCGGCTCGAGCCTTAGCGAGCCGTTGAAGGAAAAGTTGGTGGAATGCTGCGAGCACCGCGAGATGTGTTCGCATGGACGCATGATGATATGCACAGGATCGACCCGAGGTGGCGTGTCACGGTGGCGATGCGGAGAGATGCTTGGCCGGTAAGCGAGAAGAGGAGGTCGTGAACCGGGGAGATCTGAAGCCATTAGCTGCGAGGTTGACAAGGCTGCTGAGCGGGATTCATCTGGGAGGTGTCTACCAGAATGGATCTCGAGATGTAGTCTTGGTGAAGAAAGCAAATGGGAAATGGAGAATGTGTGTTGATTTCCATGATTTGAACAAGGCTGCCTAGAAAGATAGCTTTCCACTACAAAGATAGATCAGTTGGTGGACTCTACGGCGAGAGCACGGGTTCTTAGCTTCGTGGATGCATTCTCGGGATATAACCAAATTCCCATGCACCGATCGAGACGAGGGTGTCGACTTTCATCACCGATCGAGTTTGTATTGCTACTGAGGTCATGCCTTTCGGCTGAAGAATGCGAGGGCAGCGTGTCGGAGGTTAGTGAATAAGGTTTTCAAGCCATTGATCGGTCGGACTATGGAGGTATATGTTGATGACATGATCACCGAGTCTAGAGGCAGCGGAGGAGCATGTAAAGCATCTAGAGGAGACCTTCGCCCTCTAAGGAAGTGTCGAGATGAAGTTAAACCCAGAAAAATGTGCTTTTGGAGTGAGTTCGGGAAAATTCCTAGGCTTTATGGTGAGTCACGAGGGATTGAAGCCAATCAGGAGAAGATCGGAGGCGGTGATAGAAATGAGGTCCCTCGTAACCTCGAGGAGATCTGAGTCGGCCGTGAGCTGGCGTCCCTCAGCGGGTTCGTATCTCGAGCCAGCGATAAATCTCAGAGTCTTCTTCCGGAAATGAAGAAGGGCGGGGAAGGCGAAATGGGCCTTAGAATCGAGGAGGCGTTCAGCGGTGAAAGAGTATTTGCTAAAAGCTCAGTTATTGTCAACACCTCGGCGGGAGAGTCTTGTTTACATGCTTGGCCGTATCCGATGGGCAGCGAGCTCGATTACGGTAAGGGAGGAATCGGGAGTGCGGTATCACATGTATTACACGGCGAGGCGTTCTTTGAGCGAAGCTTCGGTATCGACCATGGAAGTGGGCTCTAGCCACAGTCGCAGCGGCCGGAAGGCGAGGCCTTATTTTCGAGCACATTCGGTGGTGATCTTGACTAACCGACCCTCGAGGCAAACTACTACACAAGCACGAGACCTCCGGAAGGTTGGTTAAATGGTCGGTGGAGTTGAGCGAGTTTGACGCTAATTACCGACCCGGCGGCCATAAAAGCACAATCTTTAGCCAGACTTAGGTGGTCGAGGTGCAGCGAGGGAAAAGAGGCGGAGGCGAACCCTCGTCAAGCTCCAGGGCTTGACCAAAACATGGGTAGTCACGGTAGATGGATCCTGTGGAAGTCGGGGAGGCGGGAGGCGGGAGTGGTGCTCGAAGGTCGGAGGGGTGGAGATGCAATCTGTCTGTGAGATTAGAGTTGAAGTCACCGACAATCGGGTCGAATATGAAGGCTGTAATAAGCGGGTTTGAAACT
The DNA here is from genome assembly GCA_025617385.1 of Murraya koenigii. NCBI lineage: Eukaryota > Viridiplantae > Streptophyta > Magnoliopsida > Sapindales > Rutaceae > Murraya > Murraya koenigii. The sequence goes on from CM046819.1 coordinate 464,122, forward strand.
CGCCTCGGTAGTAAGCGAGAGGAGATAAAGCTTAGAGCGGACTCCCGGTTGATAACTAATCACCTCGGCGAGAGCTTTCGAGCGAAGGGAGAAGATGGATGCCTACCTTGGAAGGTAAGGCGGTAATGAAAAACTTCCAGGTGTCGGGTGGAGCGGATCCAGGGGAAGAATTTTCGGCGGATATGATAGCTCGCATGGCGACCACCTCGGACCCCAAGTTTCCAAAATCTATCCTCTCGAAGCTAAAACACCTTTCGAGTATCGAGCGGGAGGACGAGTGATGAACCTAGCAACGAGCAACACACGGATGCGGTAGATCATCTCTACCTCGAGGAAGGGACGGTGCCGGTGATAAGAAGCGAGCAAGGAAATTGAGGTGCAAAGCGGCCGGTACACTCTCATCGATGGGGTCTTATATAGGCGAGGTGCACTCTCCACTTTGCTGCGGTGTTTAGACCAGAGGAGGCTGATTCGTCCTCAAGAGATACGAGGAGTGCTGTGGAAATCACTCCGGTTCGAGGTCCTTGGCTTCGAGGCCTTGAGGCGAGGGTATTTTGGCCCGCGTGCACCAGATGCTTCGGGAGAAGGCGAGGCTGCAAGGCTGCGGAGCTTTGCTAACCACTGACTCGACCTCAGGAGAATCTTACGGCGATGAACTCGCCATGGCCATTTGCTCGATGGGGAATAGATTTGATTGGGCCAATGCTAGAAAGGAGAGCATCCGCCACCCATGCTTATAGTCGCGATTGATTATTTCACCAAATGGGTCGAAGTGGGAGCCTTGAGCGACATCACGGAAGGTAAAACCACGATTTCATTTGGAAGAATGTGATTTGCGGTATGGGATTCCCAGTACATTGGTCACTGCAAATAATGGGAGGCGGTTTGATAATGGCGAGTTCGGAGACTTACAGTCGGAACACAGGAATAGAGTTGAAGTTTTGCTCTCCCTCGCTCACGAGGCCAATGGGCAAGTAGAGTCGCGAATAAAACAATAAAGCGCCTCTTGAAGACAAGAGTGGGCGAGCGAAAGGGCTTGGGTGGATGAGTTGCACGGTGTCTTGTGGACTCTGAGAACCACACTGCAAGCAGCCAGCTGGAGAGACCCCGTTCTCCTTGGCATTTGGACACTGAGCGGTGGTTCCTGTTGAGATAGGAATGGGGACACATCGGACGAGCACTTGACGAGGAAGCAAAACAACGGCGAGATGAGTGCGAGGCTGGACTTCTTTGGAAGAAAAAGAGAGGATAGGCTGCCAAGATCTCGGAATATCAACGAAGGGTGGCTCGTTATTACGATCGGAAGGTACACGTTCGTGCGATTCAGGTGGGTGATTGGGTATTGAGGAAAGTCAACGAGCACAAAAGACCCAAGACAAGGTGTACTTGGACCAAGCTGGGAAGGTCCATGTCGAGTCACTCAACTAGCGGGACCCGGAGCATCTGCGGTTGGCTCATCAGGATGGACGAGAGGTCGAGAGGCCATGGAGCAGCATGACTCACGAGGAAGTATTTTCAATAGGTTTTCTTGTATTGAAATGCTAATGTAAATATTTCATCCCAGATGGGATATGTAAAAGTACAAATGTATGAAAAAATAAGAACGGCATTTATAATGCAAGTTCAAAATAAAGAATGGAAGAAGAAGAGCTCCTCGGCGGAAGTCCCGAGCCTAACTTCATTAGGCGGGACGGTGCCAAGCTTCGGGTTGTTTGAAAACCGAGGCGGGAGTATTATCGAAGACCTCGAGTCGATTAAAGGCTCGGCGGAAGAAGAACTCCTCGGCGAGAAGTCCCGAGGCGGGGCGGTGCCAAGCTCGGGTTGTTTGAAAACCGAGGCGGGAGTATTATCGGAAGACCTCGAGTCGATTAAAAGGATCGAGCGGAAGAAGAACTCCTCGGCATGAAGTCCGAGCCTAACTCATTAGGCGGGGCGTTGCTAGCTTCGGGTTATTTGAAAACCGAGGCGGGAGTGTCATCGAGAACCTCGGGTCGATTAAAATGCTCGGCGGAAGAAGAACTCCTTGGCGGAAGTCCCAAGCCTAACTCATTAGGCGGGACGGTGCCAAGCTTCGGGTTATTGAAAACCGAGGCGGGAGTGTTTCGAAGCTCGGGTAGATTAAAAGCTCGAGAGGCAGAAGACTCCTCGGCATGAAGTCCCGAGCCTAATTCATTAGGCGGGGCGGTGCCAGCTCGGGTTATCTGAAAACGAGGCGGGAGTGTTATCGAGAAGACCTCGAGTTAATTAAAAGGCTCGGCGGAAGAAGAACTCCTTGGCGGAAGTCCCAAGCCTAACTCATTAGGCGGGGCGGTGCCAGCTTCGGGTTGTTGAAAACCGAGGCGGGAGTGTTTTGAAGCTCGGGTAGATTAAAAGCTCGAGGGACGAAGAACTCCTCGGCATGAAGTCCCGAGCCTAATTCATTAGGCGGGGCGGTGCCAGCTCGGGTTATCTCGAAAACCGAGGCGGAGTGTTATCGGAAGACCTCGAGTTAATTAAAAGGCTCGGCGGAAGAAGAACTCTTGGCATGAAGTCCCGAGCCTAATTCATTAGGCGGGACGGTGCCAGCCTCGGGTTATCCGAAAACCGAGGCGGGGGTGTTATCGGAAGACCTCGGGTCAATTCTGAGGCCCGAGCCGAGGTTCAAAGGAACCCCTTGTCCAAAAGTCCCTAGGCCTAAGTTCGAGGCGGGGCGTTGTCTATAAGAGCGAAATGCGAGGCTCGAGCAAGTCAAATGAGCTCATAATATAGACTTAAGGCTTACTTAGCCTAAGTCGAGCAAAAGTCTACCATGCATTCATAAATAAAGGATGTACAACACTTAGAAAATTTTTCTTGGGCAAGCACATTCAAAGTTAACTTAGCGTAGAAGGCGAGGAATGTATGTACACTAGCGATCGATAGAATTGTTGAAAACATGTGTCTCTTTATTTCAAGTCAAAAGATTACATATGTAAAAAAAAAAAAAAAAAAAAAAAGAAAAGTGTCGAAGTTATTCAGCGGGGAAGAAGCGACATCGGCGGGGACATCGGCGGCGGCGAGGAGGCGGGAGGAAGGACACCAGCAGGAGCTTGGCGAGGAGCTTGATCGAAGCATCAGCGGGAGGAGGTCACCGGCGGGAGGAGCCTTTGGAAGAAGAGGCCGGCTCGCTGACCACACGCAGGGCTCGGATGAAATAGCTACGAGGGTTGCTCATGTACTCATTACATACCCTTCAGCCAGTGGACATGTCGGCCGAGGTATGCCTTGCCAAAAGCATACATCGAGGCGATCGTGGTGGAGTCGCATGATGTTGTACTTCGATGTAAGGCTGGACGCTTGGATTATCTATTTGCTCACAGCAGGCGAGCTTCTCCTCAGTGAGCTGCTCGTAACAAGACTTCCGAGTGTCGAGTCTTTCAGAGCATGCTTGACTCGCTCTTGACCTCGACCAACTCCACTTTCAAGCCCGGAGACCTTGAGTCGACCACTGCATTGTTTTCTCGCAAAGCTTATATTTTCCTCCAGTGACACGATTCTCCTCCTACCTGCTCATTAAAAGCACTGCTCGAGCTACGAACGCTTTGCGGAGTTCTTCACGGGAACTCGGAGTAATCTCATTGAGCACAGTCGCGAGACACCGATGCCTAGAGGAGGCCCGTTGGAAGATCTTGCCGTGGCCTAGGGAGAGCGAGGATTCATCTCGTCGAGAACACAGTCGGTCGACTCTTCGTTAAAAGCCTTACGATAAGGCTCGGGCGGTAGGTGACTACTGCTCTGCACTGCTGGCGGCTTGAGGAGCAGATCCTCCATCTCCTGCGAGGAGGACCACCTACTCTGCCGCTCGACTGTCGGCCAGAAAGCGGAAGCTCGGTGGTGGAGGAGGGGCACCTCGCTTGGCTCGTGGTCTTTTGATGTGCTCGGAGCTTGATTGTCCCCAGCGCTTTGTCTGCAGCTTCGCGCATCACGCGATCATTTCTTCACTTGGAATAAGATTGGACTACTAAAAGCTACGAGGTGTCAATGACTCCACTGCACGAGCTTGCGTTTGCAAGGCGATCTGCACTGCGATGCTTGAAGGCGGTATTAATTAAATAAGAAGCACTCAGGGAGGCTGCGAAAAACAACGAGCGAAGACAATGAAAGCAGAGCGCAAATAGAGGAACTAAAAATGAAATTCACAAGGCGGATAAATGACACGGAATCGCGAAATGCATGCAGGCTGGAGGAACTCCCTCGCTACAGTGCGGCGTGCCCAGCTCTCCCAGCGAAGAAGAATTTGCTCTTCGGTTGCCACGGAGGTAGGGAGATCGGTGATGGGCTTACTACCCTTGAGTGGAGGTAAGATAATACCAACCGGCATCCTTTGGGCTACACTTAAGTTGGTAGAGGTGTCGATTTCCCTACCAAGGGCTCATCGGATCGCGGCGTTTCCGCAAGCGAAGAGCCGGAAAGGACTCTCCGCCCATTCGGGTTCGGTTGCCGAGGGCGAGGCGAAACCAGGACAAAACCGGCCAAAATAAAGTTTGGAGGCGGCTAACCCCGCTGAAGCACTCGAATAGAAGGTTGTAAACCCGTGGAGGCGGTGAGGATTTCACTACTGCAGCAACCTCGAATTACACTATCGGGAATGTGGTAGGTTTCCACTAAGCACATTCGACTACGATTGAGTGGTTTGACATTCTAAGTAGTCGATGGGGTATTCCCAACGCTCGGACCTCTGGCTGGTCCTTACCCTCTGATGCGGCTGGGTCTCAGCCACGGGTAATTCCCTCTCGGGACTAGAATCCCTCACGGGGATTATACTCAGAGGCTGTGCCTCACTAGAAGAGGAAGAGTCCTCCGGTGACATCCTACGGGGTTGCTGGGGGTCTGACATTTTTTAAGGGTATGGAATAACAAGATCGCGAGAGGAAGAAGCAGTGGTGAAATGGAAAATTGAGTGGTACACGGACCTGAAGGAAGTGTGGGTGGCCAGGAGCCGCCTTGCGAGAAAGAGGAAGGCCAGATAAGCGAGGGAGAGCGGATGAATTTTGAATTTGAATGAGAAGTAAGCAAATAGAGAGCGAGTGAAGAAGTTGGGGATTTTTAAAGAGGAAGGCAGCGTCCTTTCGGTGGCGGCGTGCGTTTCGAGGACCACGACCTTTTAGGTCGCGTCACTTTCAAATTCAAATCTGTGGTGGGATCGACCACGTGTCCGTCTTAAATGAGAAATGATTGAGTGGCGGGGCAGTTGGGAAGCATGGGGAAGTTTAAAGGCCGCGAATTGACCCATCATTCTTGAGTTTCGGTCTTATCTCGCTTCGCTCAAAGACTAAGCTGGGGGCTGGTGTTTGGGTAAAATATCGAGACGAGGCCCCAAAAGCCACTTCACGGTTTATGGGGTAAATATCGGACAAACCCCTCGAAGCCCTTAGGCTCAAGCAAGACTCACGATGGTAACCTGGCAGAAGCAATCCTACGGTCAAAGGCTGCTCGAGGTCGAGAGCTCACTTACCTACTCGAGGTCATCCTTACAGTCGAAGGCTGCTCGAGGTCGAGAGCTCACTTACTGCTCGAGGTCATCCTTACGGTCAAAGGCTGCTCGAGGTCGAGAGCTCCTTACTGCTCGAGGTCATCCATACGGTCAAGGCTGCTCGAGGTCGAGGGCTCCTTGCTACTCGAGGTCATCCTTACGGTCAAGGCTGCTCGAGGTCGAGAGCTCGCTTGCTGCTCGGGGTCGACCCTCCGGTCAAGGCGGGTCAAGGTCGAGGCTCCTTGCACGCTCGAGGTCATCCATACGGTCAAGGCTGGTCGAGGTCGAGGCTCGCTTGCTGCTAGAGGTCATCCATACGGTCAAGGCTGGTCGAGGTCGAGGCCAGGGCACATCGCTCACTGCTCATGAGAGATCCACGAGCACTGGTGGACAAGACCCAGAGCCAGAGCGACCCAGGCCAGTTATCTTAGAATCATGGCACACCTTTTGATGTCGACAAGGGTCCCACATGGTGGAGAGATGACCACTGTTGTCGATGGCGGCCGCGTGCCTCAAGGCGTCATCATTCCTGCGCACTTGCGAGCATGGTGATGCAGCCACGTGAATCGGGTTAAGGGGACGGTAGCTCATCCACTAGGGAATATTCAGCCGAACATGTTGTCGGAGGGACCCGAGATACCATTAAGCGTGGGAGTGGAGCGACTGGAAAGAAAAGAGCGGGAAAAAGCAGTATAAAAGGAAGCGAAGGAGAAGCGGAACAAGGGTTGGAACTTCAATGGAGAGAGGGTTGAAGATTTTAACTCTCGGAGGGTTAGCAATTTTGATTGACCAAGGATGCATAAGCTAAAAGCGAGGTTCTTGATTCTCATCCCTCTCATCGATTCTCTCAAAAACACCATACTTATCCAAAAAGAGGCGGTATAATACCCCTTTCATCTTTCGGTCTCCTCACTGAGGAGATACCAAAGAAACGATTCTTGACTTGGCGTCGGAGGGTTCTCGTGGAAGCGCCGGCACGACGGTTCGTGAGGCGGTCAGGAGACCCTC
>CM046819.1:470720-482979 GCA_025617385.1 Murraya koenigii
TGTTTGGGTAAAATATCAGAACGAGGCCACTAAAGCCGCTTCACGGTTTATGGGGTAAATATCGAGACAAACCCCTCGAAGCCCTTAGGCTCAAGCAAGACTCACGATGGTAACCTGGCAGAGCAACCCCTCGGTTCAAAGGCTGGTCAAGGTCGAGGCTCCTTGCACGCTCGAGGTCATCCATACGGTCAAGGCTGGTCGAGGTCGAGAGCTCCTTGCACTGCTCGAGGTCATCCATACGGTCAAAGATGGTCAAGGTCGAGAGCTCCTTGCACTGCTCGAGGTCATCCTTACGGTCAAGGCTGGTGAAGGTCGAGGGCTCCTTACCTACTCGAGGTCATCCTTACGGTCGAAGGCTGGTCGAGGTCGAGAGCTCCTTGCACTGCTCGAGGTCATCCATACGGTCAAGGCTGGTCGAGGTCGAGGCTCCTGCACTGCTGGAGGTCATCCATACGGTCAAAGGCTGGTCAAGGTCGAGGCCAGAGCACATCGCTCACCTGCTCATGAGATCCATGAGCACTGTTGGACAAGACCAGAGCCAGGACAGCCTGGGCCAGTTATCTTAGAATCATGGCACACCTTTTGATGTCGACAAGGGTCCCGCATGGTGGAGAGATGACCTTGTTGTCGGTGGTCGGCACGTGCCACTAAGGTGTCATCATTCCACTGCGCTTGCAGGCATGGTGATACGGCCACGTGCATCGGATTAAAGGAGCAGTAGCTCATCCACAGGGAATATTCAGCTGAACTGGTTATCGGAGGGACCCGAGATACCATTAAGCGTGGGAGTGGGCGGACTGGAAAGGAAAAGAGCGGGAAAAGCAGTATAAAAGGAAGCGAAGGAGAGCGGCACGAGGGTTGGAACTTCAATTCACGAGAGAGGTTGAAGAATTTGATTCTAAAGGTTGGTTGGTTGGCATTTGAATTCACAAAAGAGGTTGGATTTTCCAATTCACGGGTTCTTCCTTTCAAATCTCTCTCATCGATTCTCTACAAAACACCATACTTATCGAAAAAGGCGATATAATACCGCTTTCATCTTTCGGTCTCCTCGCTGAGGAGATACCAAAAGAAACCGATTCATTGACTTGGCGTCGGAGGGTTCTCGTAGGAAGCGCCGGCGACCCACGACCGGTTTTACGTGAGTGCGGTCAGGAAATCAGCTATTACGAAGAAGGCAGTGGACCGGGACAAAGGGGCAATCACTGCTCGAGCTTGTCGCGGCGGAAGGATCGAGTCTTGTTTGAATCCATGACGAGAAGGTTGAGACGTTCAGCTTCAGTTTGTTTGGAAGTCTTGTTGGAAGGTTCGAAGCCTTTGTTGAGACGCAGCGTGAAAAGCGCATCAACATCTTTTGGCGCCGATGCTGTGGGGATCGGCACAAAAGCCGATTCCTAATACATTGAAGACACACAAAACACTAGCGATGAGGGAAGCGGTAGAAGAGGTGTAAGTCTGAGGAATCGATGACTACGAGAGAAGTGGCCAATGAGGCCCGAGCAGGGAGATCCGAGGAAAGGATGGATCGGATGGAAAAGCAGTTGAGATTATGACCTCCACTATTACGAGAATTCGGGGAAGGACGGAGAAAAGCACTGCAGCGATGTCCGGAGTCGGTCGAGGAATGCTCGTGTTCGGAAAAGCGGGAGATGAAGCCCAGACCTAGGGCACCAAATGTTGCGGTGAGAGAAGAAGCAAACATGGAGGAAGGGGTCTCGCCAGCATTTGCGGAGGCAGCTGACCTCTCGTCTTGGAGGAGTTGGAGGGAGAGGTGCAGTGAGTTAGGCGCAAGTGGTGGAAGATCTTGGAGGCAAGAAAGAGTCAGGTGGCGAATAATCTTTGGACAATGAATCTCCTCTCTCTCGGAGATTATGGGTGTCACGATACCACGTGACTTTCGCTTCCGGATCTGCAATATTCGGGAAAGAGTGACCCGTTAATACACGTAGGCGGTTCGATGACATGGCGAGGTGCAAGTGCATCGGTGACCTGAGGTCGCGAGGCCTTCCAGCTCGCTCTTGAGGGAAGGGCGAGAGAATGGTACCATGAGCTCCAGGGAAGTATCTTGAGTTTTGAGCGGATGTGCGGGGAGTTCGCGGAACAATTTGGGTAGCGGTGACCACGAGGATGACATGATGGGTTGTCGGAGGTGAGGCGAGAAGAAGGGAGTCCCTCAGGGAGTTTATCAAAAGATACCATAGATCGGTCCTAGATCTTGGTGCGTTCAACCATCCCGAGCTACTAGGGGATTAAAGAGGGTGTTCGGATGGGGAGACCATGGTATAACTGCGGAGTCCTTGATCCGTTCGTATTCGAGACGCGTCCGAACAAATAAAGCTGGACATGGTAATTGAAGAAGAAAAGTGCGCAAGCTGAGGAGTGAACAAGTCATCTGGAGCAAGGCGGAAGGAGAAAGGAGTCTGCAGGGGACCACGAGGCTCAAGGCGACAAGGGCCAAGGCAGACCTGTCTGACCCGTGTCGGAGAGTTCCCCACGCGGATGGTTCCCCGACCACCCATGAGGTCTCAGGCAGGGATCGCGAGAGAATCTCGGCGTCATGATGGCCATACATCCATGACCCGGCCAGGAGTAGACTGAAGTGAGCCATGCCGGGGATGATCGTTTCATGCCACCCAGCAGAAGCTTCAGGGGATAGAGGCGGTCAAGTAGTGGAGCAGAGCCACCACTACAGGACGAGTATCTGAAGTTGAAGGTATCTCTTGAAGAGATACTTGAGTGGTGCGAGGCGTGGATGCTTGAGCCCTCGGCCGTAGATGACCACGCCCGGCCCGAGGCGGAGCGAGGCGAGTCTGCCGTTTCCATGGAGACCATGGTCACGCCGCATCACGGTCTTGGTGATTTGAAAAACCAGGTAGAAGATTTAGTCGAAATCGATACCGGATGAGGTTATAGAAGGAGGGCACCGGTGGTTGAACAACGGTGAGGAAGGTGACCGGGGCCTATGAAATGAGATCTGGAACCGCCATCCACGAGGTAATTTCAGGTGGTCCAGCGATGGTAGGAAGTTCAACGAGGGCCGGAAAAATTATTGCGAGATATCTGCATTGCCGTGAGAAGTCTATTCACTTGCTCACTGTGACCAAGAAGGCCAAGGTTCGGCGGTGCCAATCATGTGGACGGATGAAGATGAAGAGGGGTCTTTGTATCCCACGAAGATGCCACAGTGGTTAAAGCCGATGTAGCGAATAAGGAAGTTGACCAGAATATTGGTTGATTCAGGGAGCTCGGTAGATATTCTTTTAAATCCACACTCGAGGATTTAGGAATAGCAGTAGTGAGCCTCGAGCATCTGAGCACTTCCTTGAAGGGGTTCGGGGAGGAAAGCTAATACCTACAGGAATCATCAAGTTGGCGGTAACCATGGGCTCGAAACCTTTCGAGAAGAACATGATCTTTGGATTCGTGGTGGTAGATGAAACCGGCCCATATCGAGGCGATTACGGGAGGCCATTTATGAGGATCGACCAATGCGTGGTGTCCACCCATTACCTAGCCCTAAAGTATCGAGTAAATGGGATTTATAGGGGTCGTGAAAGCGACGAAAGGGTGGCGGAGGCTGCTATCTTTGTGGCCTGAAAGAAACAATCGCGGATCACCTCGCTGAACACGAGGCGAGATCGAGGCGGAGGCGAGAGCCGGTGGAGAAGCTGGAGGAGCTCGAGGTGAGAGCAGGATGACCCAGGAAGAAGGTCAAGATCGGCTCGAGGCACTTAGCGAGCCGTTGAAGGAAAAGTTGGTGGAATGCTGCGAGCACCGCGAGATGTGTTCGCATGGAGCGTGATGATATGCATGGGATCGACCCGGAGGTGGCGTGTCGCGGTGGCGATGCGGAGAGATGCTTAGCCGGTGAAAGCGGAAGAGGAGGTGCGTGAACCGGGAGAGATCTGAAGCCATCAGCTGCGAGGTTGAAAAGCTGCTGAGCGGGATTCATCTGGGAGGTGTCTACCAGAATGGATCTCGAGATGTGGTCTTCGGTGAAGAAAGCAAATGGGAAATGGAGAATGTGTGTTGATTTCACTGATTTGAACAAGGCTACCTAGAAAGATAGCTTTCCACTACCAAAGATAGATCAGTGGTGGACTCTACGGCGGAGCACGGGTTCTTAGCTTCGTGGATGCATTCTCGGGATATAACAAATTCCATGCACCAATCGGACGAGGGTGTCTGACTTTCATCACCGATCGAGATTTGTATTGCTACTGAGGTCATGCCTTTCGGCCTGAAGAATGCTGAGAGCAGCGTATCGAAGGTTAGTGAATAAGGTTTTCAAGCCATTGATCGGTCGGACTATGGAGGTATATGTTGATGACATGATCACCGAAGTCTAGAGGCCGGAGGAGCATGTAAAGCATCTAGAGGAGACCTTAGCCCTCTCAAGGAAGTGTCGAGATGAAGTTAAACCCAGAAAAATGTGCTTTTGGGTGAGTTAGGGAAAATTCCTAGGCTTTATGGTGAGTCACGAGGGATTGAAGCCAATCAGGAGAAGATCGAGGCGGTGATAGAAATGAGGTCCCTCGTAACCTCGAGGAGATCTGAGTCGGCCGGCGAGCTAGCGTCCCTCAGCGGGTTCGTATCTCGAGCCAGCGATAAATCTGGAGTCTTCTTCCAGGAAATGAAGAAGAGCGGGAAGGCGAAATGGGCCTTAGAATCGAGGAGGCGTTCGGCGGTGAAAGAGTATTTCTTAAAAGCTCAGTTATTGTCAACACCTCGAGCGGGAGAGGTATTGTTTACGTGCTTGGCCGTATCCGATGGGCAGCGAGCTCGATTACGGTAAGGGAGGAATCGAGATCCGAGTATCACATGTATTACGCAGCGAGGCGTTCTTGGAAGCGAAGCTCGGTATCGACCATGGAGAAGTGGGCTCTAGCCACAGTCGCGGCGGCGAGGCGAGGCCTTATTTTCGAAGCACATTCGGTGGTGATCTTGACTAACCGACCCTCGAGGCAAACTACTACACAAGCACGAGACCTCTGGAAGGTTGGTTAAATGGTCGGTGGAGTTGAGCGAGTTTGACGCTAATTACCGACCCGAGCGGCCATAAAAGCACAATCTTTAGCCGACTTAGGTGGTCGAGTGCAGCGAGGGAAAAGAGGCGGAGGCGAACCCTCGTCAAGCTCCGGAGCTTGACCAAAACATGGGTAGTCACGGTAGATGGATCACTGTGGAAGTCGGGAGGCGAGGAGGCGGGAGTGGTGCTTTCGAAGGTCAGGAGGGGTGGAGATGCAGTCTGTTGTGAGATTAGAGTTCGAAGTCACCAGCAATCGGGCAGAATATGAAGGCTGTAATAGCGGGTTTGAAGCTCGCCTCGGTAGTAAGCGAGAGGAGATAAAGCTTAGAGCGGACTCCCGGTTGATAACTAATCACCTCGGCGAGAGCTTTCGAGGCGAAGGGAGAAGATGGATGCCTACCTTGAGAAGGTAAGGCGGTGATGAAAAACTTCGAGTTGTCGAGGTGGAGCAGATCCAGGGGAAGAATTTTCGGCGAGATATGATAGCTCGCATGGCGGCCACCTCGGACCCCAAGTTTCAAAATCTATCCCTCTCGAAGTCAAAACACTGCTCGAGTATCGGCGGGAGGACGAGTGATGAACCTAGCAACGAGCAACACACGGATGCGGTAGATCATCTCTACCTCGAGGAAGGGACGAGTGCCGGTGATAAGAAGCGAGCAAGGAAATTGAGGTGCAAGCGGCCGGTACACTCTCGTCGATGGGGTCTTATATGAGGCGGAGTACACTCTCCCACTTGCTGCGGTGTTTAGACCAGAGGAGGCTGATTCGATCCTCAGGAGATACAGCGAGTGCAGTGGAAATCACTCAGGTTCGAGGTCCTTGGCTTTCGAGGCCTTGAGGCGAGGGTATTTTGGCCCGCGTGCACCAGATGCTCGGGAGAAGGCGAGAGCTGCAGAGGCGCGGAGCTTTGCTAACCACTGACTCGACCTCAGGAGAACCTTACGGCGATGAACTCGCCATGGCCATTTGCTCGATGGGGAATAGATTTGATTGGGCCCATCTTAGAAAGGAGAGCATCAGCCACCCATGCTTATAGTCGCGATTGATTATTTCACCAAATGGGTCGAAGTGGGAGCCTTGAGCGGCATCACGGAAGGTAAAACCACGATTTCATTTGGAAGAATGTGATTTGCGGTATGGGATTCCCAGTACATTGGTCACTGCAGATAATGGGAGGCGGTTTGATAATGGCAAGTTCGAGAGACTTACAGTCGGAACACAGGAATAGAGTTGAAGTTTTGCTCTCCCTCGCTGCAGGCCAATGGGCAAGTAGAGGCATGAATAAAACAATAAAGCGCCTCTTGAAGACAAAGTGGGCGAGCAAAGGGGCTTGGGTGGATGAGTGCACTGGTGTCTTGTGGGCCTCTGAGAACCACGCACAAGCGGCCATCTGGAGAGACCCCATTCTCCTTGGCATTTGGACACTGAGCGGTGGTTCCTGTTGAGATAGGAATGGGGACACATCGGACGGAGCACTTGACGAGGAAGCGAAACAACGGCGAGATGTGTGCGGGGCTGGACTTCTTTGGAAGAAAAAGAGAGGATAGGCGCCAAGATCTCGGAATATCAACAAAGGGTGGCTCGTTATTACAATCGGAAGGTACACGTTCATGGGATTCAGGTGGGTGATTGGGTATTGAGGAAAGTCAACGAGCACAAAAGACCCAAGACAAGGTGTACTTGGACCAGCTGGGAAGGTCCATGTCGAGTCACTCGACTAGCGGGACCGGAGGCATCTGGGTGGCTCGTCAGGATGGACGAGGAGGTCAGAGGCCATGGAGCAGCCTGACTCACGAGGAAGTATTTTCAATAGGTTTTCTTGTATTGAAATGTTAATATAAATATTTCAGTCCGAGATGGGATATGTAAAAGTACAAATGTATGTAAGAATAAGAACAACATTTATAATGTAAGTTCGAAATGAAAGAATGGAAGAAGAAGAGCTCCTCGGCATGAAGTCCCGAGCCTAACTTCATTAGGCGGGACGGTGCTAGCTTCGGGTTAGTTGAAAACCGAGGCGAGAGTATTATCGAGAAGACTCGGGTCAATTAAAAGGCTCGGCGGAAGAAGAACTCCTCGGCGTGAAGTCCCGAGCCTAACTCATTAGGCGGGGACGGTGCCAGCTTCGGGTTAGTTGAAAACCGAGGCGGGAGTGTCATCGAGAACCTCGGGTCGATTAAAATGCTCGGCGAGAAGAAGAACTCCTCGGCGGAAGTCCCGAGCCTAACTCATTAGGCGGGGACGGTGCCAAGCTTCGGGTTGTTGAAAACCGAGGCGGAGTGTTATCGGAAGCTCGGGTTGATTAAAAGGCTCGAGGAGAAGAAGAACTCCTCGGCGTGAAGTCCCGAGCCTAATTCATTAGGCGGGGACGGTGCCAGCTTCGGGTTATCTGAAAACCGAGGCGGGAGTATTATCGAAGACCTCGAGTCGATTAAAAGGCTCGGCGGAAGAAGAACTCCTCGGCAGAAGTCCCAGCCTAACTCATTAGGCGGGACGGTGCTAAGCTTCGGGTTGTTGAAAACCAGGCGGGAGTGTTATCGAAGCTCGGGTCGATTAAAGGCTCGAGGAGAAGAAGAACTCCTCGGCGTGAAGTCCCGAGCCTAATTCATTAGGCGGGGCGGTGCTAGCTCGGGTTATCTGAAAACCGAGGCGGGAGTGTTATCGAAGACCTCGAGGTCAATTAAAAGGCTCGAGCGAGAAGAAGAACTCCTCGGCGGAAGTCCCAAGCCTAACTCATTAGGCGGGACGGTGCTAAGCTTCGGGTTGTTGAAAACCGAGGCGGGAGTGTTTCGAAGCTCGGGTCGATTAAAAGGCTCGAGAGAAGAAGAACTCCTCGGCATGAAGTCCCGAGCCTAATTCATTAGGCGGGGACGGTGCCAGCTCGGGTTATCTGAAAACCGAGGCGGGAGTGTTATCGGAAGACCTCGAGTTAATTAAAAGGCTCGGCGGAAGAAGAGCTCCTCGGCTAGAAGTCCCAAGCCTAACTCATTAGGCGGGACGGTGCTAAGCTTCGGGTTGTTGAAAACCGAGGCGGGAGTGAATCGAAGCTCGGGTCGATTGAAAGGCTCGAGGAGAAGAAGAACTCCTCGTGCATGAAGTCCCAAGCCTAACTCATTAGGCGGGACGGTGCTAAGCTTCGGGTTGTTTGAAAACCGAGGCGGGGGTGTTATCGAAGACCTCGGGTCAATTCTGAGGCCGGCAGGAGTTCGAAGGAACCCTTGTCCAAGAATCCCTAGGCCTAAGTTCGAGGCGGGACGTTGTCTAGCAAGAGCCAAATCGCGAGGCTCGAGCAAGTCAAATGAGCTCATAATATAGACTTAAGGCTTACTTAGCCTAAGTCGAGCAAAATTCTACCATGCATTCATAAATAAAGGATGTACAACACTTAGAAAATTTTTCTTGGGCAAGCACATTCAAAGTTAACTCAGCGTAGAAGGCGAGGAATGTATGTACACTAGCGATCGATAGAATTGTTGAAAACATGTGTCTCTTTATTTCAAGTCAAAAGATTACATATGTAAAAAAAAAAAAAAAAAAAAAAAAGTGTCAAGTTATTCAGCAGTGGGGAAAAGCGACGTCGTGACGGGGACATCGGCAGCGGCGGGAGGAGGCGGGAGGAAGGACACAGCGGGAGCTTGAGGAGCTTGGCGAGGAGCATCGGCGAGGAGGGAGGTCACCGGCGGGAGGAGCCTTTGGAAGAAGAGGCCAGGCTCGCTGACCACACGCTAGGGGCTCGGATGAAATAGCTACTGAGGGTTGCTCATGTACTCATTACATACCCTTGACCAGTGGACATGTCGGCCGGGTATGCCTTGCCAAAAGCATACATCGAGGCGATCGTGGTGGAGTGCCTGAGTGTTGTACTCGGTGTAAGGCTGGACCTTGGATTATCTGTTGCTCCACAGCAGGCGAGCTTCTCCCTCAGTGAGGCTGCTCGTAACAAGACTTCCGAGTGTCCGAGTCTTTCAGAGCATGCTTGACTCGCTCTTGACCTCGACCAACTCCACTTTCAAGCCCGGAGACCTTGAGTCGACCTGCTGCATTTTCTCTGCCAAAACTTATATTTTCCTCCAGTGACTACGATTCTCCTCATACGCTTTCATTCAAAGCACTGCTCAAGCTACGAACGCTTTGCAGGAGTTCTTCACAGGAACTCGAGTAATCTCGTTGAGCACAGTCGCGAGATACCAATGCCCTAGAGGAGGCCGTTGGAAGATCTTGCCTGGCCTTAGGGAGAGCGAGGATTATCTCGTCGAGAAACACAGTCGATCGACTCTTCGTTAAAAGCCTTACGATAAGGCTCGGAGGCGGTAGGTGACTCTGCTCCACGCCTGCTGTGGCTTGGGAGCAGATCCTCCATCTCCTGCGAGGAGGACCACTACTCTGCAGCTTTCGACTGTCGGCCAGAAGAAGCGAAGCTTCGGTGGTGGAGGAGGGCACCTCGCTCGGCTCGTGGTCTTTTGATGTGCTCGGAGCTTGAGTTGTCCCGCAGCGCTGTGCAGCGGCTTCGCGCATCCTGCCGATCATTTCTTCACTTGGAATAAGATTGGACTCTAAAAGCTACGAGGTGTCAGCGACTCCACCTGCGAGCTTGCGTTTGCAGAAGCGATCTGCACTGCGTGCTTGAAGGCTGATTAATTAAATAAGAAGCACTCGGGAGGCTGCAAAAACAACGAGAGCAAGACAATGAAAGCAGAGCGCAAATAGAGGAACTAAAAATGAAATTCACAAAGCGGATAAATGACACGGAATGCGAAATGCAGCGGGCTGGAGGAACTCCCTCGTTCTGACAGTCTGCGTGCCCCGCTCTCCCAGCGAAGAAGAATTTGCTCTTCCGGTTGCCACAGGAGGTAGGGAGATCGGTGATGGGCTTACTTACCCTTGAGTTGGAGGTAAGATAATACCAACCCGACATCCTTTGGGCTACACTTAAAGTTGGTAGAGGTGTCGATTTCCCTACCGAGGGCTCATCGGATCGCGGCGTTTCCGCAAGCGAAGAGCCGGAAAGGACTCTCCACCATTCGGGTTCGAGTTGCCGAGGGCGAGGCGAAACCAGACAAAACCCGGCCAAAATAAAGTTTGGAGGCGGCTAACCCCGCTGAAGCACTCGAATAGAAGGTTGTAAACCCGTGGGAGGCGGTGAGGATTTCACCCTGCAGCAACCTCGAATTACACTATCGGGAATGTGGTAGGTTTCCACTAAGCACTATTCGACTCACGATTGAGTGGTTTGACATTCTAAGTAGTCGATGGGGTATTCCCAGCTCGGACCTCTGGTGGTCCTTACCCTACGATCTGGTGGGTCTCGGTCGCGGGTAATTCCCTCTCGGGACTAGAATCCCTCACGGGGATTATACTCGGAGGCGTGCCTCAGCTAGAAGAGGAAGAGTCCTCCGGTGACATCCTACAGGGGTTCTTTGGGGTCGACATTTTAAGGGTATGGAATAACAAGATCGCGAGAGGAAGAAGCAGTGGTGAAATGGAAAATTGAGTGGTACACGGACACTGAAAGGAAGTGTGGGTGGCCGGAAGCCGCCTTGACGAGAAGAGGAAGGCCAGATAAGCGAGGGAGGCGGATGAATTTTGAATTTGAATGAGAAGTAAGCAAATAGAGAGCGATTGAAGAAGTTGGGGATTTTAAAGAGGAAGGCGCGTCCTTTCGGTGGCGGCGTGCGTTTGAGGGACCACGACCTTTTAGGTCGCGTCCTTTCAAATTCAAATCTGTGGTGGGATCGACCACGTGTCCGTCTTAAATGAGAAATGATTCAGTGGCGGGCAGTTTGGGAAGCATGGGGAAGTTTAAAGGCCGCGAATTGACCCATCATTCTTGAGTTTCAGGTCTTATCTCGCTTCACTCAAAGACTAAGCGGGGGCTGGTGTTTGGGTAAAATATCGAGACGAGGCCACAAAAGCCACTTCACGGTTTATGGGGTAAATATCGGACAAACCCCTCGAAGCCCTTAGGCTCAAGCAAGACTCACGATGGTAACCTGGCAGAAGCAACCCCTCGGTTCAAAGGCTGGTCGAGGTCGAGAGCTCCTTGCACTGCTCGAGGTCATCCTACAGTCAAGGCTGGTCGAGGTCGAGAGCTCCTTGCTGCTCGAGGTCATCCTTACGGTCAAGATGGTCAAGGTCGAGAGCTCCTTGCACTTTCGAGGTCATCCTTACGGTCAAGGCGGTGAAGGTCGAGGCTCCTTGCTACTCGGGGTCATCCTACGGTCAAGGCTGGTCGAGGTCGAGGAGCTCCTTGCACTGCTCGAGGTCATCACTACGGTCAAGGCTGGTCGAGGTCGAGAGCTCCTTACTGCTCGAGGTCATCCTTACGGTCGAAGGCTGGTCAAGGTCGAGGCCGAGGCACATCGCTCCTGCTCGCATGAGATCCACGAGCACGGTTGGACAAGACCAGAGCCAGGACAGCCAGGCCAGATTATCTTAGAATCACAGCACACCTTTTGATGTCGACAAGGGTCCCGCATGGTGGAGAGATGACAACTTGTTGTCGGTGGTCGGCGACGTGCCACTAAGGTGTCATCATTCCTGCACGCTTGCAGAGCATGGTGATACGGCCACGTGCATCGGATTAAAGGAGCAGTAGCTCATCCACAGGGAATATTCATGAACTTGTTGTCGGAGGGACCCGGATACCATTAAGCGTGGGAGTGGACGGCTGGAAAGGAAAAGAGCGGGAAAAGCAGTATAAAAGGAAAGCGAAGGAGAAGCGGCACGAGGGTTGGAACTTCAATTCACGAGAGAGGTTGAAGAATTTGATTCTAAAGGTTGGTTGGTTGGCATTTGAATTCACAAAAGAGAGGTTGGATTTTCAATTCACGAGTTCTTCCTTTCAAATCTCTCTCATCGATTCTCTCTAAAAACACCATACTTATCCAAAAAGGCGATATAATACCCCTTTCATCTTTCAGGTCTCCCTCACTGAGGAGATACCAAAAAGAAACCCGATCATTGACTTGGCGTCGGAGGGTTCTCGTAGGAAGCGCCGGCGACCCACGACCGGTTTTACGTGAGTGCGGTCAGGAAATCATCTATTCAGAAGAAGGCAGTGGACCGGGACAAAGGGGCAATCCTGCTCGAGCTTGTCGCGAGCGGAAGTATCGAGTCTTGTTTGAATCCATGACGAGAAGGTTCGAGACGTTCAGCTTCAGTTGTTTGGAGATCTTGTTGGAAGGTTCGAAGCCTTTGTTGAGGCCGCGTGAAAAAGCTGCATCAACA
>CM046819.1:483079-511622 GCA_025617385.1 Murraya koenigii
CTCAGTCAGGAACACATATGAAACCATTTTTGTCCCCAAAAAAAAATTATATATATATATATATATATATATATATATATATATGTATGTATGTATAAAACAAGCAATATGACAAAGAAATGAAATGAAAATTAATTACCCGGGAGGTCATTCTTCAAGTTCACAACTCCTCCAAGTACTGAGAAGCCTATCAGATTAGTAGGACTTTGAGTAAGATGATGACCCCTCCAACAGCTAGGGAAAAAAGAAGAGAAATCTTATTAATTTATTTAAATTAGTTATAATCGCAACTACTTTTGTATCCATTTTCTCCGTACCTTTGCATTATGTAATTGTTGTATGGTTGTGTTAAGGTCACCATCCCAACACGGAGCCCCTCTGTCTCTGTACATGACGTCTACTCTCGGCAGTGTGCTTAATTCTCCTGTAGTGAAAATATTCATCTTGGGACAGCCGACCACAAATAAATCTTGTAAAGATGGAAACTTGAAGATGTAATTGCCAGAGCAGAAGCTTGTGAGACTATCTAAATCAGCCAGAGCCAACCTCTTCAATTTGTTGAAAACAATCTCTTCTTTTGCTGATTCATTGCCCTCATCACTTTTTATAACTTGCGTCATTGCTCTGCATCCAAATACCTGCATCTTTACGAGTGCCACTAGACTTTTTCTGCAGAGGATGTTACTATGTTTATCAATTCCTTGCAACCGAAGACTTCCAGAATTGTTAGATTACTGAAAAATACCGTTGATGATGGCGACAGAATTAAAAGATTCTCACAATCTTCTACCACCAGAGTTTCAAGATATTGAAAAATGGAGTCCATTCTGATGTCTTGTTTCCACAGTTGCTTCATATCATTTAGTCTGCACAGTTGTAAATATTTGATCTTTGCGAGCTTCCCCACTTGTTCCTCATTCGAGAGTATCTCTTTGTATGAACAAGAATTCAGTCTGAGTTTTTCCAGATTATGAAATCTCTGAAGTAAACCAAGTGGAAAACCAGCAGCTGAGTTATCATTCATAAGGTCGAGAACTTTAAGACTGCCAAAGAGATGTTGTGGAAAATCACCCTGCCAAATCATCCTGATGTCTTTTCCATCTAATGCCAATTCCTTCAAGTTGGGGGAGATCTGATCCTCGTCATCAATTACATGATTAAAGCTAATTAAGTTAAACAGTTCTCTGACATTCGAGTAGTCTAAACATACAAAGTGATCTCATAATATGTAATATATGAACAATTTTGATTTAATATTAAAAAATAATTAAATGGTTTCATACCTTTTCGAGCAAGAAAAGGGGCTGTTGTGCTGGGATATCAAGTTTGTGCTTCTCCTTACTTTCGCAAAAGCTAAATAATTCTGAAGTAAATATTGTTAGTTGGTCACAAGAAGACACGGACAACTCTTTTAATGCTGGCCATTCTGAAGTATGCATTCTAGGGTACAAGCATCTAAGTTCAGGTAGTTTCCCAAGTATCAGAGTGGTCAGCCTCAGAAAGACAAAATTAGGGGTGACTTGATTATCTGCTCCTTCATCAGAAATGATCTCCTGTAAACCCCTAGAGTTGCTGATGTGCAGGTAGTGGAGCTGCTCAAAACTTCTGATCATAGAAGCCGAAAATATGTATTTTAATTTGTGACATCCACTGAGGATTAATCGTGTTAGATTTTGAAAGCAAGGAAACATGGCAATTGGAAGTTGATTGTGCCAAATCTTTTCGATATTAATTTGAAGCAGCTCCAAAGCCTTCAAATTGGGCAACACAACCTGAAAGATTTATAAAATTCTTTCTTATTAATTTTTAGATCCAACATCATGTGCATCTATATATATACATATATATATATGAAGCGACGTCTAATAGTATCAATTTTCTTCATATAGTTAATTGCAAAAGCAAGTCACACCTGATGAGAGCGTTTGAATGTGCGGCATTAATCCTTATTCTTTATTTAATTAATGAATATGTATGATATATAAAATAAAATAATACAGAAAAATAAATTGCTAAACTTCTGTGTACCTTTTCGCTGAAAAGTGGTAAGGAAGTATCAAGCTTGTTTTCCAAACTGCTGATTTCGTTGGAACACATTTCATGCAACCCTTGTGTTTGTTTATTCTTCTTCACTTCACAGCAGAAGCTTGTAAGCTCCGGAAGATTTCCCAGACACAAAGTCCTTAATTGACCAAACTCCATCTTCTGATGATCGATTGCATCATCTTCTCCACCAACTGCAAATATCTCTTGAATATTGCTGCAATTAATAACCGCAATCCTTTCCAGTCTTGGAAGGCATTTTGCTGCAGACAGCAATAAGATATTACTCAACTCATCACAATGTTCCACTCTTATGGTTTTTAATTCATTAAAAGATGGTATGCTGAGTCGATCCTGACATATCCTCTCCAACTTCACTAAATTGTAGAGATTAAGTGACTCCAAAAGTGGAAAGGCATCATCCAAATGTACCCTCTCCACCGAGTCAACGATACACATCAAGTCTGGATTATTTTGGACATGCAAATGCTTCAACTGTGGAAAAGAACATTCTTTACACCTTGCAACCTGTCCAAACATAAGTAATCCACATTCTTGATGCCCTGCAATTTCTTAGGGCAAACGGGTGTAGAATTAAGCTTGAGCTTCAACGTCCTTAAGGTCTCATGATCGCTGATCGTAAATAGTGGCCGGCTCAATTTAAAGCAAATATCATTGTTGGTCGCTCTAAGAGGCAGAAATGATGTGTCTCCTATTGATATTTTAAACCTTTCCAGGTTTCTGGCTAAAAAGCCTTCTGGTAGAATATCATCATTTTAACATTTATTTGTAAAGCAGGCAATCGAGGCAAATGCATCAACTCATCAAGGCTGCAATTACTTCTTTCACTATTGGCTCCTTCAACCTCCCACTCAACAAAGCAATTACGCATATATAATTCTTCTAATGTGCCGGCCATCGGCAACAGTACCACCACCATATCATGTGGGGCTCATACCATGTGTGGCCCTGGTCAGACATCGAAAGGTGTGCCAAGATTCTGCGGAAACGGGTAGGACCGTTCTGAACCGGGTCTTACGTTCCATTTGGTCGATAACTAAGATGGCCCAGTTATACTCAGGGACTTAACCTCTGCGAGCAGGAAAGGAGAGCTCGGTTCTCGACCTTGACCAGCTTTGACTGGGACTGACGACCTCGAGCGAGCAAAAGAGCTCGGAGCTCAAACGGCTCTGAATCCCTGACCTTGACCGGCTTTGACGTCTGATGAGATCGTCTTCGTGCCAGTGGTCGGGACTTCTGCTCGGGCTAGACTGTCCTCGGGTATTGTATTCTAGCTGAAAGGGCCTCGAGAAGATCTGCCTGATATTACTCAAACACCAGTCCCCCGGCTTCTAGTTTTTTGAGTGAAACGAGATAAGACTGGAAACTTATTAGTGACGGGCCGACTCCCCGGCCTTTTACACTTCCCCATGCTTTCAAGCTGTAACACGCTTCCATCACTTCGCATTTAATGCGGAACACATGGATGGATTCCAGCCATGCGTTCGAAATTTGAAAGGACGTTACCCGAAAGGTCATGTCCCTCGAGACGCACGCCGCCAATCGAAAAGAAGCGTCCTCCCCCTTAAAAACCCCCAACTTCTTCACTGTTCCCTCTATTTGCTCATTTTCGTTCAAACTCAAAATTAATCTGCTCTCCGCCATTTACTCATCTCCTTCTTTCTGTCAGGGTGATTTCCGGCCAACCACACTTCCTTTCGCGTTCAGGTACAAGCCCTTCTTCCATTTCCTGCCGCCATTCTGTTTCTTCCTCTACTGAACTCTGTAGTTTATACCCTTAGGAGAGAAAATATGTCAAACCCCCAACATGCTCAGTAGGATGTTGCTTGGAGGATTCGTCCTCCTCTAGTGATGCTGCAGCCCCTTAGTATAATTCCCGTGAGGGATTCCGGTCTAGAAGGGAACTTCCACGGCAGAGACCCAGCCGCGTCGAAGGGAAAGGGCCAGTCAAAGGTCCGAGCGTGGGAATACCCCATCGACCATATGAGATGTGAGACCACCCCCTCGGATTTAGATAGGCTTAGGCAGGCTTACTACATACCCGAGAGTGTAGTCCTAAGGTTGTCAGGCAGGTGAAATCCCGATCGTCCCTCCCAAGGATACACGACCTTCCACTTGAGTGCTTTAAATGGGGGTCAGTCGCCTCTCAGACCTTACTTTGCTCGGGTTTTGTCCAGTTCCGTCGGCCCGAGGACAACTCGAACCGAATGGGTGGAGGGTCCTTTCCGGACTCTTTGTGTTGTGGAAGCGCTGCGGCTCGGGTGAACCATCGGTAGGGAAATCGAGCACCTTTACCAGTTGAAGAGCAATTTCTTCTTCGTTGGGGAGAATGGGGGCAAGCTGCACTCCAGCGTGAGGGTCCCTCCAGGTCCACTGCACTTTTGCACTCCGTGTCGCTTATCCGCCTCGTGGATTTTTTTTTTTTACTTTTAGTTTTTTATTTCTTATAGTTTTCTTGCTCGCATCTGTTCTCATTATTTTGCCTTGGTTGTTTCGCGGTCTCCGGGTGCTTCTTATCCAATCGGGGAGAGCTTCGAGCACACGTGCGGACCATTCTTACAAACGCGAGCTCGCAGCGGAGTCGCTAACACCCCAAAACTTTTTGGAGTCCAGTTTAATACCGAGTGAAGACATGAGCAGCAGGATGCGTGAGATGTTACATCGGCGCGTGGGGACAGCCGAAGGCGCGAGCACCTCAAAGAGGCCGCGAGCAGAAACGGATGTTCCACCTCCATCCATTCGAGCTTCTTCTTCTGCTCAGCAGGTCGAGCGAGCAGTGGAAGGTCCTCCACGCAGGCGACCAAGGACCGCTGCTCCAGCTCGCCCTCGAACCGACAATGTGCAGGGGCAGAGTCAGCCTGGCCGCACCGAGCCTTACTTGAGGACCTACAACGAGGAGTTGGGCAGCAGATTCCTGGATGAGCTGGAATCCTTTAATTTTGATGAGCTGTTCAGTGCTTTCCAGCGACTCTCCTCCCGAGCTTTGGCAGCTGCAACCAGGCTCAAGGCCTTGGCCCAAGGCTCCCAGGAAGAACTTCAAGTAAAGGTTCAGAGCTTGGAGCAAATTGTGGGCGAGTTGAAAGAGGAGAACCAAAAGCTTCAAGAGGAGAACTCAAATTTTGCGGAGAGGACAGCAATAGCCGACTCTAAGGCCTCTCAGCTTCAGAGGTAGCTGATTGTCACTCGTGAAAGAGTTGGTCGGTGCTCGAAAGGATCTGGACACTCAGAAATCTTTCTTCAAGCAGATCATGGAAGGGGAAACTACTCGTCTTCAAGGGCAGATTGACGCTTTAAAGGTCCAGCTCGCCACTGAATACAACAACGAGGCGGACTCCAGCTATGACTGTCTTATGTATGCTTTTGGCAAGGCATACCCCAAGGCCGACATGTCCAAGGTTGAAGAGGGTGTAGCTGAATACATGAGCTGCTTCTGGCCATAGCGTTATTCGCTTTGGGACTTCTGGCCATAGCGTTCTTCGCGAGCTGCTTCTGCTCGGGCCTGCAATTGACCCTCGCTAGGCACCGTACTGCCTAAGACTTAGGCTTTGGGACTTCTGGCCGTAGCGTTCTTCGTGAGCTGCTTCTGCTCGGGCCTGCAATTGACCCTCGCTAGGCACCGTCCCGCCTAAGACTTAGGCTTTGGGACTTCTGGCCGTAGCGTTCTTCGCGAGTCGCTCGCCGGGCTCGCAATCGACCTCGCTAGGCACCGTCCCGCCTAAGACTTAGGCTTTGGGATTTCTGGCCGTAGCGTTCTTCGCGAGCTGCTTTTGCTCGGACCTGCAATTGACCCTCGCTAGGCACTGTACCGCCTAAGACTTAGGCTTTGGGACTTCTGGCCGTAGCGTTCTTCGCGAGCTGCTTCTGCTCGGGCCTGCAATTGACCCAAGCATCTTCTTGTGTTTCTGGTCTTCAACTTGAACTTACATTATGAATGTTTTTCTGATTCTTATATACATTTATGTTTTTACACCTCCCATTTTGGGAAGGAATCTTACATTAAGACTCACAATACAAGGAAACTTACTGCAAGTATTTGATTAAGAGTTGTGCGTTCCATGGCCTCTTGACCTCTCGTCCATCCGCATGAGCTAGCCGGTATGCTCCTGGTCCTGCTAACTTAGTGACTCGATAAGAGCCTTCCTAGTTTGGCCATAATACACCTTACCTCGGGTCCTTCGCGCTCTGGTTGACTCTTCTGAGTACCCAATCACCCACCTGGAACCGGCGAATGTGTACATTTCGATTGTAATAACGAGCCACTCTCTGTTGATATTCTGAGATCTTAGCAGTGACCCTTTCTCTCTTCTCTTCCAAGAAGTCCGGACTGCGCACATCTCGTCATTGCTTTGCTCCTCATTGAAATGTTCCGTCCGATGCGTCCCCATTCCTATTTCAGCGAGAACCATCGCCTGCGCCCAAACGCCAAGGAGAATGGGGTCTCTCCAGTGGCCGTTTTGTGCGTGGTTCTGTAAGCCCATAATACACCAGGCAGCTCGTCCACCCAGACTCCCTTTTGCTCGCCAAGTCTGGTCTTCAGGAGACGTTTTATGGTCTTGTTTACGACCTCTACCTGTCCATTGGCTTGCGGGTGCGAAGGAGAGCAAAACTTTAGCTCTATCCCCAGATTCTGACAGAAGTCTCTGAACTTGCCATTATCAAACTGCCCCCCATTTTCGGTGACTAATGCATGAGGAATCCCATACCTGCAAACCACATTTTTCCAGATGCTGCTCAAGGCTCCCACCTCAACCCATTTGGTGAAATAATCGATTGCAACTATGGCATGGGTGGCAGCTGCTCTCCCCTTTGGCAGTGGCCCGATCAAGTCTATTCCCCATTGAGCAAACGGCCACGGTGAGTTCATCACTTTAAGGTTCTCCGGAGGCTGAGTTAGATAGTTGGCAAAACTCTGACAACTTTTGTAACTTCTGGACTTCTCTTGAGCATCTTGATGCATGCGGGGCCAGAAATATCCTTGCCTCAAGGCCTTGAAAGCCAAGGACCTCGCGCCAGAATAATTTCCGCAGACTCCTTCGTGTATCTCTCGGAGGACATAATCGGCCTCCTCCTGGTCTAAACACCGCAACAAGGGGAGAGTGTATCCCCGTCTATACAAGACCCCGTCGATGAGAGTGTACCTGGCCGCTTGCACCTCGACTTCCTTGCACGCTTCTTATCGGCCAAGACTCGTCCCTTCCTTGAGGTAAGAAACGATCGGCTCCATCCAGATGTTGCTCGTCGATAAGCTCATAACCTCGTTATCCTGCTCGAGGTTAGACTTTGGTAGCTTGGGGTTCGATGCAGTTGCCATGCGAGCTATCATATCGGCTCGAAAATTCTTCCCCCTTGGGATTTGTTCCACCTCGATAGCTCAGAAACTCCCCATTAGCTGCTTCACCATCCGAAGGTAATCCTCAATCTTCTCCCCTTTTGCCTGGAAGCTCTCGTCGAGGTGGTTTGTTACTAGCTGCGAGTCTGTTCGAAGCTTTACCTCCTCTGCTTTCACTACTGAGGCGAGCTTCAATCCTGCTATTACAGCTTCGTACTCGGCCTGATTATTGGTAACTTCAAATTCTAATTTCACAGCGTATTGCATCTCTGTCCCTTCAGGACTTAGGAGTACAACTCCTGCTCCTGCTCCCTAATTTCCACAAGATCCATCTACTGTGACTATCCATATGTTGGTCGAAGTCTGAGAATCTGGTGGGGGCTCGCTCTCCGTCTGCTCATCCCTTGCAGTGCACTCGACCACGAAGTCAACTAAAGACCGTGCTTTTATGGTCGCTCGAGGTTGGTAATTAATGTTGAACTCGCTTAGTTCCACCGACCATTTTACCAACCTTCCAGAAGTCTCAGGCTTGTTAGAATCACTCACCGAATGTGCCTGAAAATAAGGCCTCAGCTTTCGAGCTACTGTGACCAGGGCCAGTGCCCACTTCTCCATCAGCGGATATCGAGTCTCAACTTCCAGCAAAGCACTACTCATGTAATAAACAGGGTACTGTACCCCTGACTCCTCCCTTATCAGAACTGAGCTCGTTGCCCATTGGGACACAGCTAAGTATAGAAACAGCACCTCTCCTGCTCGAGGTGTCGAATGTAACAGAGCCTTCAACAAGTATTCTTTCAACTGTTGGAACGCCGCTTCGCATTCTGGCGTCCATTTTGTCTTCTTGTCTTTCTTCATTTCCTGAAAGAAGACTTGGCATTTTTCCGTGGCTCGAGATACGAACCTGTTGAGGGATGCCAATTTTCCAGTCAGACTTTGTATCTCCTTGAGGCTACGGGGGACCTCTTCTCTGGATTGGCCTCGATCCCCCTGTGACTGACCATGAAGCCCAAGAATTTTCCCGAACCCACTCCAAAAGCACATTTCTCTGGGTTTAACTTCATCCGGTACTTTTTTAAGAGTGCGAAGGTCTCCTCTAAATGTCTTACATGCTCCTCCGCATCTTTAGACTTAGTGATCATGTCATCCACATATACCTCCATCGTCCGACCGATCAATGGCTTGATGACCTTGTTCACTGGCCTCTGATACGTTGCCCCTGCATTCTTCAGACCGAAGGGCATGACCTTGTAGCAGTACAGCCCCTGATTAGTGATGAAAGCTGTGCACTCCTCATCTGAAGAAGATGACCGAGCTTACCAAATAAACATGGAACCACCGTCCACGAGGGTGATCTCAGGAGGTCCCACGATGGCAGGAAGTTCAAATAGGGCTCAGAAAAACTACTGCAGATATGCCGCTGCCGGCCGAGAAGTCCTGTTCACTGCCCCTGCAGCCAAAAGGCCAAGGTTCGGCAGGTGCCTATTATGTGGACGGATGAAGACGAGGAGGGGGTGTTGTACCCTCACGAGGATGCCTTGGTTGTAAAAGCCAACATAGCAAACAAGGAAGTTGACCGAATACTGGTTGACTCGGGAAGATCGGTGGATATTCTCTTCAAATCCACACTCGAGGATTTAGGAATAACAGGCGCGAGCCTCGAGCAGACGAGCACTTCCTTAAAAGGATTCGGGGGAGGAAAGTTAATACCTCTGGAAATCATCAAGCTGGCAGTAACCATGGGCTCGAGGCCTTTTGAAAAGAACATGATGCTGGATTTCGTGGTGGTAGATGAAGCCAGCCCATACCAAGCAATTCTAGGGAGGCCGTTTATGAGGATCAGCCAGTGCGTGCTATCCAACCATTACTTGGCCCTAAAGTATCGAGTAAATGGGGCTGTAGGGGTCGTGAAAGGAAGCCAAAGGGTGGCGAGAAGCTGCTACGCTGTAGCGGCCAAAGAAACCATGCAGATAACCTCGCTGGACTCGAAGGGAGAATCAAGGAATAGAAGGCAAGAGCCAGCTGAGAAGTTGGAGGAGGTCGAGGTGAGAGCAGGCGACCACGAGAAGAAAATTCAAATCGGCTCGGGCGTTAGCGAGCAGTTGAAAGATAAGTTGGTGGAGTGCCTGCGAGCACACGCGGATGTGTTCGCATGGACGCATGAGGATATGCTTGGGATTGACCCAGAAGTGGCGTGTCACAGGCTAGCAATACGGAGAGATGCCAAGCCCGTGAGGCAGAAAAGGAGATGCGTCAACCAGGAAAGATACGAAGCCATCAACTACGAGGTGGAAAAGCTGCTGAAAGCGGGATTCATAAGGAAGGTTTCCTACCCCGAATGGATCTCAAATGTGGTGCTGGTGAAGAAGGCAAGTGGGAAATGGATAATGTGTGTGGACTTCACAGATGTGAACAAGGCCTGCCCAAAAGATAGCTTCCCGCTACCAAAGATAGACTAACTGGTGGATTCTATTGCGGGGCACGGGCTCCTTAGTTTTATGGATGCATTCTCAGGATATAACCAAATTCCCATGCACCGATCAGATGAGGAGTGCATAGCCTTCATCACTAATCAGGGGCTGTATTGCTACAAGGTCATGCCCTTCGGTCTGAAGAATGCAGGGGCAACGTATCAGAGGCTAGTGAACAAGGTCTTCAAGCCATTGATCTGTCGGACGATGGAGGTATATGTGGATGACATGATCACCAAGTCTAAAGATGCAGAGGAGCATGTAAGACATTTAGAGGAGAACTTCACACTCTTAAGAAAGTACCGGATGAAGTTAAACTTAGAGAAATGTGCTTTTGGAGTGGGTTCGGGAAAATTCTTGGGCTTCATGGTCAGTCACAGGGGGATCGAGGCCAATCCAGAGAAGATAAGAGCAGTGGTGGAAATGAGGTCCTCCCGTAGCCTCAAGGAGATACAAAGTCTGACCAGTAAATTGGCATCCCTCAACAAGTTCGTATCTCGAGCCACGGATAAATGCCAAGTCTTCTTTCAGGAAATGAAGAAAGGCAAGAAGACAAAGTGGATGCCAGAATGCGAAGCGGCGTTCCAACAGTTGAAAGAATACTTGTTGAAGGCTCCATTACTGTCGACACCTCAAGCAGGAGAGGTGCTGTTTCTATACTTAGCTGTGTCCCAATGGGCAACGAACTCAGTTCTGGTAAGGGAGGAGTCAGAGGTACAGTACCCTGTTTATTACACGAGCAGAACTTTGCTGGAAGCTGAGACTCGATATCCGCTGATGGAGAAGTGGGCACTGGCCCTGGTCACTGCTGCTCGAAAGCTGAGGCCTTATTTTCAGGCACATTCAGTAGTGATTCTAATAAACCAGCCCCTCAGGCAAACTCTTTACAAGCCTGAGACTTCTGGAAGGTTGGTAAAATGGTCGGTGGAGCTAAGCGAGTTCGACATTAATTACCAACCTCGAGCAGCCATAAAAGCACAGTCTTTAACTGACTTCGTAGTCGAATGCACTGCAAGGGATGAGCAGACGGAGAGTAGGAGCAGTAGCAGGAAGAAGAGTAGCATCAGCAGGAGGGGCATCAGCAGAAGGGTTATCAGCAGGAGGGGCATCAACTGGAGGGACATCGGCAGGAGGAGGAGCGAGCTCTCTGACAACAGCTAGGGGCTCGGATGGAGTAGCTTCAGACCCTTGGTTGGGGGCTTCATGAGTGCTCATGTATTCAGCTACACTCTCTTCAACCTTGGACATGTCGACCTCGGGGTATGCCTTGACAAAAGCATACATAAGGCAGTCATAGTTGGAGTCCGCCCCGTTTTTGTATTCAGTGGTGAGCTGGACCTTTAAAGCGTCAATCTGCCCTTGAAGACGAGTAGTTTCCCCTTCCATGATCTGCTTGAAGCTGAGAGGCCTTTGAGTCGGCCATTGCTGTCCTCTCCGCAAAATTTGAGTTCTCCTCTTGAAGCTTTTGGTTCTCCTCTTTCAGCTCGCCCACAATCTGCTCCAAGCTCTGAACCTTTGCTTGAAGTTCTTCTTGGGAGCCTTAAGCCGAGGCCTTGAGCCCGGTCGCACTGCCAAAGCTCGGGAGGAGAGTCGCTGGAAAGCACCGAACAGCTCATCGAATTAAAGGATTCCGACTCATCCAGAATCTGCGCCCAACTCCTCACTGTAGGTCCTCGAGTAAGGCTCGGTGCGGCTAGGTCGACTGCCTCGCACATTGTCTGGCTCGAGGCGAGCTGGAGCAGCGGTCCTTGGTCGCTGCGTGGAGGACCTTCCATCGCTCGCTCGACCTGCCGAGCGTAAGAAAAAGCTCGAATGGATAGAGGTGGAACATCTGCTTCGCCGCGGCCTCTTTGAGGTGCTCGCGCCTTGTACTGTCCCCACGCCGATGTAACATCTCACGCATCCCGCCGCTCATATCTTCACTCTAGATAAACTCGAACTCCAAAAGTTTTGGGTGTTAGCAGCCCCCGCACGAGCTCGCGCTTGTAAGAACGGTCTGCATGTGTGCTCGAAGCTCTCCCCCAATTGGATAAAAAGCACCCTAGGAGACTGCAGAAACAACCAAGGAAAAATAATGAGAATAGATGCGAGCAGGAAAACTAAAAGTAAAAAAAAAAAAAAAAATCCACGAGGCAGATAAACGACCTGGAGTGCAAAAGTGCCGTGGAACTGGAGGGACCCCCTCGCTGCGGAGTGCAGCTTGCCCCCATTCTCCCCCAACGAAGAAGAATTTACTCTTCCAGTTGCCACCAGAGGTTGGGAGATCAGTGATGGGCTTTTTACCCTTCAGGCTGGAGGTAAGATAATACCAACTAGCATCCTTCGGGCTGCACTTCAACTGGTAAAGGTGCCTGATTTCCCCTACCGAGGGTTCACCCAGGCCGCAGCGCTTCCACAACACAAAGAGTCCGGAAAGGACCCTCCACCCATTCAAGTTCAGTTGCCCGGGCCATACTGAACTTGGACAAAACCCGAGCAATGTAAGGTTGGAGAGGCAGCCTGACCCCCCATTTAAAGCACTCCAAGTTGAAGGTCGTGTATCCTTGGGGGACTACTGGGATTTCACCGCCCGACAACCTTAGGACTACAGCTCCTGCATGTGGTAAGTCCGCCTAAGCCTATCTAAACCGAGGGGTGGTCTCACATCTCATATGGTCGATGGGTATTCCCCACGCTCGGACCTTTGACTGGCCCTCTCTTTTCGACGCGACTGGGTCTCTGCCATGGAAGTTCCCTTCCGAATCGGAATCCCTCACGGAATTATACTAAGTGGTCAGCGATCACTAGAGGAGGACGAATCCTCCGGCAACATCCTACGGGCATGTTGGGGGTTTGACATTTTTTCTCTCCTAAGGGTATAAACTACAGAGTTCAGTAGATGAAGAAACAGAATGACGGCAGGAAATGGAAGAAGGGCTTGTACCTGAACGCGAAAGAAAGTGTCGTTGGCCGGAAATCACCTTGACAGAAAGAAGGAGATGAGTAAATGGCGGAGAGCAGATTAATTTTGAGTTTGAACGAAAATGAGCAAATAGAGGGAACAGTAAATAAGTTAGGGGTTTTTAAGAGGGAGGACACGTCTCTTCGACTGGCGGCGTGTGTCTCGAGGGACATGACCTTTCGGGTAACGTCCTTTCAAATTTCAAACGCACGACTGGGATCCATCCACGTGTCCCGCATTATATGCGAAGTGATGGAAGCATGTTACAGCTTGAAAGCATGGGGAAGTGTAAAAGGTCGGGAGTCTGCCCGTCACTAATAAGTTTCCAGTCTTATCTCGTTTCACTCAAAAGACTAGAAACTGGGGGACTAGTGTTTGGGTAATATCAGGCAAATCTTCTCGAGGCCCTTTCAGCTCGAATAAAATACCCCGAGGACGGTCTAGCTCGAGTGAAGTCCCGACCATCGGCACGAAGACGATCTCATCGGACGCCAAAGCCTGGTCGAGGTCGGGATTCCGAGCCGCTCGAGCTCCGAGCTCTTTTGCTCGCTCGAGGTCGTCCGTCCGATCAAAGCCGGTCAAGGTCGAGAACCGAGCTCTCCTTTCCCGCCGCGAGGTTAAGTCCCCGAGCATAACTGGGCCATCTTAGTCATCGACCAAATGGAACGTAAGACCCGGTTCATGACGGTCCTACCCGTTTCCTCAGAATCTTGGCACACTTTTCGATGTCTGACCAGGGCCCCACATGGTATGGTGGTGGTACTGTTGCCGATGGCCGGCACATGCCCCCACGATGTCATCATTCCTTGCGCACACGCCCGACATGGTGATCTGGCCATGTGAACCGGGTTAAGGAGACAACGGCCCATTCCCAGGGAATATAACGCCGATCCTACTGTCGAGGGACCCGGACACCATTGACGAGGGAATAGATTCTCTTGGAGAGAAGGCGAGAAAGATGGAGTATATAAGCAAACGGACGGGTAAGTTGGAGGGGTTCCAAAATTTTACACAGGTTCTTCCTATCTTTACTTACTTTACTCTGATTTTCGGGATTCCCATTATCATTTGAAAAGGGAGGGTAAAAGAATATCCCTTTCACCTTTCCGGTCTCTCTAACTAAGAGGGATACGAAAAGAACAACCCGATTACTGACTTGAGCATCGGAGGGTTTTCGCCGGAACACGCCCGGCGACCCTTGACCCTGTTTTCTGTTAGTACAGGTCTAGAAATCTCCCGTTTTAGTGGATACAGAGGAACCGGAATTGGAAGGCAGTCCTGCTCGAGATCGAGCTAATCGCGAGTAGAGGATTCTGGATACTGTAGATAGTCACGAGCAGAAGGTTCAGAATACTGTTTGAAGGCACGCGGGAAAAACTGCATCAACATCAAGTATGCCCAAACCCATATAGCATTTGAACAAGAATGAAATAGAAATATAATGATCCAGTAGACTACAGAGGATAAATACTTTCTTGAGTTGCTTACCTTTTAAATTCTTGAAACTCAGCTCAATAGTTGAATACGCCTCTGCCGGCACTCCTTCGAAGTTTCCCTTCGAAGGCATTCGGAGTTCTTGCAACGCATTCTTCCATTGAGGCACACTCTTGTTTCTCAGTGCCCTTGCTATTGCAGTTAAGGCAATGGGCAAACCTTTACATGCCTTGGCCACTTCTGTTGCTGTAGATTTCAACTCACGACTTTCAACGTCATCACCGGCCATTAACTTGAACAATCTCCAAGCTTCTTCTTCATTTAAAATGCCAATCGAGAAGTTTTTCCAGAACCCATACTGTACAGTACATTACGATCTCTTGCTGTCAGCAACAATTTACATCCTTTGTGATCATCACCAAAAGGAATTCCAACGGTCTCCAAATCAACACGTTTCCAGAGATTATCTAAAATTATAAGGATCTTCTCCTCCTTCTCCAATCGTTCATATAACCTACTAGCTCTTCTTGATTCAGTTTCCTCCAGCAGCACCAGACCTAATTTCTCAGCAATTTCTTGCTGAATTTTTCTTATGTCTAGTGTCTCGGAAACATCTGAAAAACCACTAGATCAAAGAGCTTGTCTTCCTGGCTTGCCTTGCGACCTCCTTCACCAGTGTCGTCTTTCCAATGCCGCCCATGCCATACACCCCAATGATGCTGACATTAACATCAGTCAATGCATTTTGTACAGACTTCAAAGCACCAAGTCTTGATTCGAAGGCCTCGTAACCTTTGCGAGACTTAAGCCATATCTCCTCCGGGATGGTACGGTAGGAAATTCTATCAAATCTCCCAGCTTCTTCCCGGAGCTCAACAATGGCCGGCTTCACCTCTGTCTCTGCTTTCTTGCTGGGCTGATACCGGCTTATCAAATTAGGACAACACCCCCTGAAGCAGTGCCTGTTTGTTGCTGTCTCTTCATCTTGAATGAATTTGGCTGCCTCAACAATGATCTTGCTCGCACTAACCAGCCACTTCTCAACCTTCTCTTCAATCTTTTCACCATTTCTTTCAGCTTCAGAAACTTTGCGTTGAATGCTCGTAGTTTCTTCCTCGAGCTTCTGGATTTCTGCCTTGAGATTCTCAAAGTTGGCATTGTAGTTACACGAACAACGAAGTCGGCGTTCTATTGGAGGAGCCACGCATCTTAGAGCTTCCAAAACAAGAGTAACAATAAATTCCCCCATCTCGTTGTTCAATTCTATTGTGAAGAAGACCAAAGTAAAAACAACAACAAAGTGATTTGAAGATCACAAATTATGCAAAAGAGCTAATAAAGATGAGATAGATGAATTGTACAGAACAAGAAGTCGTCATTGAGGTCAAAAGATGATTAAAGTGTTTCTTGATCACTTTAATCTCTCTTTTCTTTTTGGCAGTGATATTAGCACGTCATCATTAAGCAAGGGATGCTAAATTGTTCGCGCGCAATCTCTCTTATATTTTCGCTGGGTCCCTTTGAATTTGAATGGTCATATATAAGAGACAAATTACCAGATAATTGCGCGTCAACAATTTAATATCCCAAAACTTCGTTGAACTTGTTGTAAAGTTTTTTTTTTCCCCGTTAATTTTGTAAAAATTGAGGATTATAATGACACATTCATCCTTCGGAGTTTAAACATATTGTTTTACCATTACCATTTGCCTTGTGAGTTGTGAGCATAACTTAGTTGACTGTGAATGTAATTTACACTATAATCAATCATTCTCTATTTTATTAATAAAATATTATTTTTTTACTACTATATTTAAATATCATAGAATGTGTCAATAATTTTTTATTCTACAAGGCTATAATTAATTTTTACTATATTTATATGCCAAATATAAGATAAGATAAGGAAACGGAAAATATAGAATATAAAGAAAAAAGAAAGGAAGGATAAATGAAGGGGAATATGGGATTTTAAAGAGAATTATTCGTCATACTCGTCTTTAACACCTAAAAGAAAATTTTTCGCATCCCTTTCGAGTGTCGAAATAATAAAGGATTTTAATTCCATTCATAAAAAATTCTTGCTCATAGTTTAAAATAGTTTCAAGTTTACCAGAACTCTTTTTGAATTTCTATTAAGTATTGACAAAAAATAAGAAAACAAAAGAAATAGAAGTCATTGAACAAATAACACTCCTTCCATGAACTTAGAAAATAATTTGGATTAATGAGACACTAAAATAAATAGAATAAAATTATACTAGTATAGAAGGGATTTGGATGATATTTGTTGACTTATACTGGTCATATGGTATTTGATTTTGATGATAAAAAATTATGTGTCATAGATAAAATAGAAAATGCATATATTAGCTTAGATGTTCTTTAATGTTATATTTCTTGTAAAGTTAGTATGAATAAATGTATATATGTTTAAGCATTTAAAAACTCAAATTATTTTTTATAACATTTTAAATAAATCATTATTTTCATAATATAAAGGTTTTATTTTTAAAGAAAATTATGATTTTATTAAGTTAATTGTTTTTACATTTATAGACTTATTTGAAAATGTTTATAACATTTTAGGTCACAATATAGTTTTTAAAAATTGTTGGGCTTTAGTATAATTTTAGATGGATTGTGGCAAAACTATAATTTTAAGAAAGTTACATCATGAGTGAAACAATTTGGCACTATAGCATAACAGCTTAACTAACAACAAAATTAATGGCGATTCGATAGTGTCCAGAGAGCAACATATTTTGCTTGAAAATTAACTGACGATCCGACAATAGGAAAGCTGCTAGCCAGATAAGTTAACTGGCTAACCAACAACGATGAAGCTACGAACCGATTATTTGAATTACAAGTACAATGGTAACTTGTTCAAATCAAAGCGGTGATCCGTAAGTTAATAGCTGAACCATTAAGATTCAAAAAGTCTATAACGGCTAGTTTTCGGATCAAACTATAAAAGGTCAATTAGATTTAAGCAACAAAGAATCTTAAGAGTTATATTTGAGCTTGCTACTAAGTATACAATTATTCTTGAGCTTAAATTTGTAATTATTTTATTGAAACACACTTTGCGCTTTCAATTTGTAAACACATATTATGTGTATAAAGAAGTCTTTTGTAGTCCTTATTGTAAAATCATAGTTGAGTGATTGTAAGTGTTGTGATACACTTGGGTTAAGAGATTGGGGATAATCTCTTGGTGTAAAGGTTTATTGACACCTTGGAAGTTAATTGTAAGAACTTGAAACTTTGGGAGACTTGAATAGTGAAATTTTCAAGCCCGATATGCTTGGAGGCGTGGACGTTGGCGAGAATTGCCGAACCACGTAAAAATTCTTGTGTTTGTTCTCTCTTCCCTTATTCTTTTATTTTGAGCATGGTTAAATTTATTGTTCTTATTCCATTAAGACATTAGAATTAATTATTGTATAGTTTACTTAGCTTAAGTTTTAAAACTCCAATTCACTCCTCTCTTGGGTTGCTTAGCTTATATTTCAATATTTGCTCAACAGAAATCATTATATAGATGTATTGTAATTATGTGATTCAGGAAAAATAAATTGAGTGATCGTTTACTTTTTTGTAATTTTGAAAGTATTGATAGAGACTATCGAGAACAACGCTTCTAAATAAATTAAGCAAGTTAATAAAAAAATCATCATAAATCAGAAAAAATGAAATGGATTTTTTAAAGCATAAAAAAAGTGATCAAAAATAAATATTATGTTTATTAAGAACTCAAAGGGCCCCGACCCTACCCTTTGAATCAGACAAAGATGGGAATGACAGGGTACCTTGAGTTTTTATGTTTTTATGTCTATAACGCAATTCATTCGATTACTACAAGGACAAACCTAATTCGGAATCTGAACCATAAAATAAAGTGTCTATTAAACCAATTACAAGAATACTAATTACAATTCCTATTATCCAAAGGGGAATCCTTCCAGTAGTATTGGCTATTTATCTCGCTTTCCTTCGCATTATTGCAAATGGTCATGCTAAAGACATAAACAATCATAGATAATTATAAGATGCGCTTCTTCCTAATGGGATAAGAGAATTCCTACAATTTTGGATTCTTCTACTATTCTCCTTTTTTTCTTAATTGAAGAAGTAATTGGAAAATAAAACAGCAAGTACAAAAATGAGTAATAATCCTCAGTAGAGACTGGTATGGTTTAATTCAACATTTTGTTCATTTGGATTTGATTGTATCATTGCTCTCTAATTTTATTCTTAGAAGAACTACATTGCTAATATTGACCCCAAAATAAGAAACTTTAGGTACAGTTAGTCCATGAATAGCCCATCATCACACTATAAAAAATTGGATAGGTTTAATCTATGATCATTGGGTTCTCCTAGAAAGGTCTACAAAATTCATGAGTTGCTTCAAAGAATCGAAATAGCCAGTTATTAATAGAGTTCCTTGTCAGCTCTATAAAATACTCGATTGGTTAAGGGCTTCCAAACACATCGTAAACTAACCCCATGCTGACAAATAACCAACTCATAATGAATAGGGAAGGTATAGTAATGCTATGAATGACCCAGTATCGAATACTAGTAATAATATTAACAAAAGAATATTCTTTTGTGCTTCCAAACATGCCCAGCTCCACATATTCGTGTATAATTAAAAAGTGATCGATTCCGTAAAAGATATCATTAAATGAAATGAAAATTCACTAAATTTGTATCTTTGTGAGATCGCCAATGTAGTATTGAGGATATTTTTAGAATATTCCAAATCAGTATAGCTATCCTTCTTCTAGCACAGTAACACTATTTCAATTGGTATCGAAAGGCAGTGCTATAAAATTTCTTTTATCTTTTCTTCTTGCTAGTCGATTTATAACTATGTACTATTCAATAAAAAATTCCTGAAATTTCTATAGTATGTGGGTTTTTTATCTCCATTTCCATGCTTGTCTTCGGACTTAAAATTCAAAATCAAGTAAAATGCAAATCCTATAGATTGTTTTTTTAATAATTCATTATGAAGATTATCATATTTCCTCATTTCAATTCAATATGAGATCTAAAAATCTCCTTTTCATATATTTAGAATTTTTTGTTGTAATTCTCCTTTTTTTTTCAATTTAAAGGAATTGGTTAGTTGTCCAATTAATAATGTTGTCTAACTGTTAATTTATTATTAATTTTTCTAAGAAAAAGATTAAATTATTTATTTGTTTTAAAAAACTTTAATTATTTAACGCTATGGAATTTCTTGTGCTCTTCTCTATAAAGAAAATTATTACTTTTATTGGTTCAATTTTGAAGTAAAAAAAAAAAAGATTTCTTGAAATAACATTTCTAAAGAAAATAAAAAGATATCTTTTTTATTACTTTTCTTTTTTAAAATTTCTTATTATTTTGCTGATTGTTGATATTTAAAATATAATTAAAAATTGATTGAATTTTGATTTTTTTATATTTCTTTTAGTGTTGAGGCCGGTGAAAATAAGTCGGCTCTAATTATAAGGTGGTCAATCTTTAGTTGACAATGTATTTGATACAATAAAAAAAAATAAAACACAAAATTGAAGCGATTCCTTAAGACTTGTCCATTCAATCTGTTGAGTCGAAATCATGGGATGGATTGCCGTAAAGAAGATGAATTAATTTTTTTTTTCTATCCATACCACTTATTTTTATTAGTACCTTCTAGAATACTTGATTAATAGAAACTCTCAATTGAAGGTGTTCTTTCATTAATGGTCGGGCATTTTTGCTCATCCTCATTATCGTTCAAAAGCACAAATAATCAAGTCGTCGTCCTATTGAACGAGCCAACCTTTTTGCAACTTCTAAAAGAGGATTAAAAATGATTTCCGCCTTCTTGTTGTTCAATTCTATTGCGAAGAAGACCAAAGTAAAAACAACAACAAAGTGATTTAGATATTTATAAGATCAGGGGTTTTAAGATGAGAAGATGGAAACAATAATTCAGAAAAGGGTTTGTAGATCAAGAATTCAAGATCACAAATTATGCAAAAGAGCTGATAAAGGTCAGATAGATGAGTGGTACAGAATAAGAAGTCATCGTTGAGGTCAAAAGATCTTTTTTCACAAATAACCTTTAAAGATTTTAGCTATCATAATTAGCTAAATATAAAGTTTTAGGATAAAACTGCCCCTGTCATCTTCACTCGTCTCTCGTCCCTGGCCAAAATTCTCTCATAGTTCTTCGAGTCTCTCACAGTTTTTCGAGTGATTTACGATCTCAGTCTCCAATCGATTAACGGAAAGCGTAATCTTATAAGTCAGACATTTAATTTTTTTTTTTC
This sequence comes from Murraya koenigii, assembly GCA_025617385.1. Taxonomy (NCBI): domain Eukaryota; kingdom Viridiplantae; phylum Streptophyta; class Magnoliopsida; order Sapindales; family Rutaceae; genus Murraya; species Murraya koenigii. The sequence goes on from CM046819.1 coordinate 503,636, forward strand.
TGAAATGAGTGCTGCCAGTATGCAGTATCACAGTGATGGCGAGCACCTAGAGTGCCCATTGCGGAAATTCTAGATTCCGAAGTTTTGTGCGACGAGTCGCATGTCGCACCAAATTGTTAGGTTGCAATTTCTGGAATTTGGTACGATGGTGTGCCTGTCGCGATAATTTTTGTGCTGACGAGTGTCTGTCGCACTCGTTGCATTTTTTGAAATTTGGTGCGACGGTGGTCGTCAGATATGTTTTGTACTGACGGGTTGCTCGTCGCACCAAATTGCTTGTTTGTTACATGATGTTATAATAATTTTTTTAATTTATGATAGATTTGTTTAATTTTTAAATTATATAATTGTAATTTAATAATGTTATATTTGTAACAGAAATATGGCAGATTCTAAGCTTGGTGAGACAGACTGTCTGTCTCACTAAGCTTAGTGAGACAGGCAGCCTGTCTCACCAACTGTCTGTCGCACCAAAAATATAAACTCTAATGTTCGGCGGCACATAAACAGCAAACAATACACCACAGAAATTCATAATACTTATATAAATATTTAATACAATTATATTACCTTACGCGTAGTTGGGTAAACAGATAGTTGGGTAAACAGATAGTTGGGTATGAATATATCCCATGCTGGCTCTGATTTTTAGTTACAGGAAACGATGTTTGCAGGACGGACGATGAAAATTTATATATAAGAGAATAAAAATTAAATATAAAGGATAATTAAAGATATATGAGTTTTGATTGACTATACTTAATAGAATATAAAATAAAAAATTAATTTTAAAATTCAAAAATTAAGTCGGACTATTTATATAAATTTTTCTTATTAATTAAGGGATGTTAAATTGTGTTCGCGTAAATCTCTCTTATATTTTCGCTCGGCCCCATTGAATTTTGATGGTGAAATATATGAGACAAATTACTAGATATTTGCGCGAGAACAATTTAATATCCCAAAAATTCGTGCAACTTGTTATAAAGTTTTGTTTTTTCTGGCTTTCCGTTGACTTTAAAATTCAGTGTAATGACATATTTGTCCTTCGGAGTTTAAGCATATTGTTTTACCGTCACCATTTGCCTTGTGAGTTGTGAGAATAACTGTACTGGCTGTGAATGTAATTTAAACTGTTATCAAGCATTCTCTATTTTATTAATACAATATTATCCTAGATTAAAAACTGAATCACGTATATTCATATTTTTTTATGTGTGATATTTCATCTAAATTTTTCTTAATATTACTTTAGTTGTGTGCTTCGTCACCACACAATTTCTTAGCAAAATTTAATATTATGAAAGATACATAACCTATTGATTATAGATAAAAGAAATGGAAAGACCAAAGGATGGAGAAGATAAGTCTCTCAATTTAAAAAATTAAAGACACTTTCATTAATATTTAAAAAATTTAGGAGAATGATGAAAGAAAGAATTGAGGAGAATGACACTTTCATGAACATATTATTTTACTACTCGTCTCCTGAGCATAATTCTATTGACTTTGAATGTACTTTGGTAGTGGTCATATCATTTTGGATCACAATAGAGAATAAATTTAGTTTTCAGTGGATGAGAATTCTATCTCCATCTAAATTATTTTTTTAAAAAATATTTGATCACTTGACTCCCTTATAAAATTTTAGGCAAAAAATTTTCATTTATAATTTACCCGTTAAAGTAGAAAATAACCTTTTCTTTAATTGTGAACTACTTTTTTTAAATATATTTTAAGTGTTAAGATGGGCATAGGTTGGGTTAGATTCGATTTGTGAAGATCCAACTCAATCCATTATTGATAGAATTGAAAAAAAATTAACACAACCCAACTAAATAAATATGTCCAATAAAACTCTTAAGTAATTGAGTTGGTTACGTTGAGTTGATTAGTTTAATTAAAAAATATATAAATGATTTCATACCTTTTCGAGCAAAAAAAAATTTTCATAATTTTTTTAAGTTTTTCACCCTTCAATTCAGTCTCTCTTTTCGTTTTTTTTTTTTTCTTAGGTCTACTCTCACTTCTCCACCTCGTTTCAATGCTTGGATCAAGCCATTAACTGTCGGTAAATCTCTAAACTTGAGTTTTTATTTTTTTTTTTTTTTTTCTGTTATTTTTTCATAACTCTATTTATGTTATGGAATCACTAATCAATTATGGCTGTCTACTATAAAATAATTATATTATTCATATATTTAATTAAATATGGTCATAATAAAAATAATAAAGCACTGGATATAAATCATATTTAACTTATATGTCATTATTTAATGTTATAAGAATAATGATGGGTGATTATAAGAATGATGGAGAAGACAATAGAATATTACATTGATCTTACTCGTGCAATTATTTTTTATGGATATTTACATCTTTCTTATTTATTTGTTTTGGCATAAAAGCATAAGCTATAATATTTATTAGATTTTTGAGACAGATTATATAATTTAATTGTTATCAATCCATATTAGTCTTTAATTTTCTTTCTAAAAAATTGTTTTTCTTTATTATTGAGTTCTAGAATTCATGATGGGTTTAGAGTAAATTTTGATATTTTTTTTGAATTTGAAGTAAATATAAATTTGTAATTTTTTTTTCCTGGATCTGGATGGAGTGAAAAATATAAATCCATAATAAATCTCGAGTAGATACAAATATCAATTTTTATTGTGAATTTAAATTTAAAGCAGAATAGACCCAATTCATATCTACCTCATTGCCATCCTTACCTGCCAGCCAAGTATAAGAGACAAAGTACTGGCTATTTGTGCAGTATCAATTTGTTGAAGGTCAATGCATGCAAACTTATTATAAAGGCTGTGAATGTTGGTGGTCATATGAGTTCGGGTAACAATAGGGAGTAAGGTTTAGTGCTTCATCGGTGACATTTTTCATCTCTGTCTAAACTTTTAAAAAAATTTTAAAACATTATTTTATCACTTGACTCTCTTATAATTTCATTTTAACATTCAAGTTATGACTACACTTTACCCATTAAAATAAAAATAACATTTTCTTTAAGCGAGATTTTTTTTTCTATTCTTTTTAAAAGTTAACACTGGGGACATTAATTAAAAAAAAAAAAAACATGAGGCTGGCAAGGGTTGGGTTGGATCGGGTTTGTGAAGATCCAACCCAATCAATTACTAATTGTGTTAAAAAAAAAATCAACCCAACTCACCAAATAAATATTTTTAATATAACTCTTAAATAATCAGGTTGGATTTGGTTAAGTTTATTAGATTAATCAAAATTAGATTAAAAAAATTCAAATATTAAAAGAAAAGCTTATACTAAAAATTAAATTCAAATAAGAAAAAAATAAATCAGCTCTCCATCATAACATCAAAAATTATCTTTTATACCCAACATCTATTAATATATAACATAACACAGTGTTTAAATATCTATTACCTTATTTTTAGAGTAACTTTGAGTTTTGTTTTTTTAGAACAGTGAAAATTTGAGTTTGATTTCTAAATTTTGAATCTAAAAAATTCAATCAATGTTAGGTTTAACAAATAGCAATTGGAAAGAGTTTCTTTTATAAAACATTAAAAAGGACTTAAAATTGGATTTAACCATGTATGGTATTTATAATTGACACTTGGCATTAATTTTTTTTTATTATTAGTATAACCCCCATCATTGATTACGTTGAAAAACTTGACCCAATTAACCATTATAATTTAGCCAATTTATCTAAATTTAACAATTAATTATTAAGTAAGATTATTCGCACAAACTGACAAACTGATTATAGGCGCAGATTCGCAGCAAAATTTCTCGGTGTCTATGGTATATATTATATTAATAATCAAAATGTATAGAAAGACTTGGGCAAAAAGACAAAGGATAAAGTAAAGATTAGGTGCTGATAATGAAAGATTTGATCTTCATATCTTCATAATTTATATTCTATACAACTTTATGCCATTTCAATCAACCGAAAAGATGAAGTATGAAGCAACAATAATTCAATAACTTGATTATTTTTATGAAGGGCTCGACTATGGTACTTAAGGAAGGGTAGGTATCGAACTCTAAAATTTGGGTAACGTCAAATGGTCCTAAAATTGTAAAAATGATTTTATTACCCAATAAATGTCTCAAAATGATTTTTTTGGTAAAATAACATTGCAAAGGCCAATTAATAATGTAATGCTAACCTGATTTCTATCTTTGTAATTTAGATGTGTATTAGAGAATAAGATCCTCTTCTGATTTAATCTAAGCCCTAATGAGTTTTAAAAATTTTTTATCATTTGTATTTTAGTAGTAGTGTATGGATAAAATTCAATTTTTATTTATTTATTTATTAACTATCAATCAGCAATTAAAATTATTTTATTCGGTACATGATCAAAACAAGAAAGAATCCTGATTTGTGTATTAGTATGAGATAAACGGCTCTTTTGTCAAGTCAATAAAAAAATATTAGGAACATCTTGCATTTTTCCAGCTTTGTCTTTCACCATGAAACTAATTTTTGGTTAATGTGGAGCCGAACGAAATTTATTCACCTTCAAATATAACAAAGGAGTTTTTTTTTTTTTGTCCTCAGCCCCACGTCTGGCCAAATGGTTTTGAATTCTAAAGGAGATAGAAGTTAAAAAAATCGCACTAAATTCAAATCGTAGAAAGTAAAGAGTTAAAAAAAATTATTTTTTAATTGAGGACGTGCAATTTTTTTTAGCAAATTAAATTAATAATAAGACCTTAGTGGTTGAAATTATTAAAACAAATTTGTACTGAATGAAAGTCGGGTCTCTTATTATCGTATTTGAGTCTACCATAGCCTTGTATTTTTGGTGGGGGTGTATTACCGACTTTTTAATACTTTTAATGCATATTACTAATTTCAAAAAAAGAAAATAATAACAATAATGTCAATTAATTAATGACAAATTTGGTATAGAAAAGGTGAAGTAACCTGTAGACCGACTCTTTGTTGTCCGCTACTTGCGCGAGCATGAACAATTAAATATTCCGAATGATTCGTGCAAATTGTTTTAATTTTTTTTTTCAAGCCAATTTAATGATAGATCTGGTTCTGATCTTTTTAATTTAAAATTTTTAAGTCGATGATCAGTACGAGGTGCATGACTCCTTGTGGAGTCAGTCAAATACAGAGAAATAATTAAAACAGAACCAACATTTACTTACGCTGGAGAAATGTAGCCTATTACGCTCTGTTTTTCGTGGAAGAACTTTGTACATAATCAATTTTCTCATGAGTTACAGCCTTTTTTTTTTTTCTATTTCCTTATGCCACTGACAGTTCGAAACTCTTCTGGACACAGTATGATATCTGATTGCCTCTCACACATCAAAATCAAAAAGGGAAGTGAGTGAGGTTTAATTAAGCATCTGCACCAGAAGGAATTTGACACATAACAAAAGTCATAGTTAAAGTTATAATAGAAGCTTAATAGTGCCTGAACACATTCTTTAGGATTATTTATTAATTTCCATATTTATTATATCTATTTATTAATATATAATTTAATTTGTTATTTGGATTTGAATTCAATTTAATAAATAGCCAATTTTATGTTTTTGGACCTTATTATTTAGATCACACAACAGAATATTGCAAATTGCAAATCTCTCCCAATCACTTTTGTATCTAGCTCCAAAAAAGCGCATTGAGAAGCCTATCAGATTACTCGGTCTTCGAGTAAGATGATGATCCCTCCAATAGCTAGGAGAAAAGAAGAGAAATCTTATTAATTTATTTAAATTAGTTATAATTGCAACTACTTTTGTATCCATTTTCTAATACATATGTACACATATACACATAGATACATACGTATACATTCATTTATTTAAATTAGTTATAAAAAATTTGGTTGCTTTGGACCTTTTATTTTGTGCACATATTTCTCCTCCACCTCAAAATAATTTTATTTTGACATTTGGTGTTGCTGCTTGTTGGCCCCTGAGTGACTTCGCCCACTGTTCAGCCTTCGTCTCTCTTACACACTATGACCATTTCTTCCATGTTTAAGAACGGTATAAATCAAGATTTTTCAATACACTTGACCAAACTGCGACGCTCAAGATTTTCCATCGAAAACCCTCCGACGCTCAAGTCAGTATTCAGGTTGTTCTTTTTGGTATCTCCCTTAGTGAGGGAGACCGGAAAGATGAAAGGGATATTTTTTCGCCTCCTTTTGAATAAATATGGTGTTCTCGGAGAATTTAGATAAGTGAAATCGAATAGGAAGAACTCAGTATAAGCTACGGGTTCTTTGTGAATCAGAATTTCCAACCCTTGTAACGCACTCCTTCGCTTCCTTTTATACTCCATTTTTCCCGCTCTTTCCCTTTTCCAGTCGTCCACTCCCACGTTAGTGGTATCTCGGGTCCCTTTGACGCACTGTGATTGGTGTAATATTCCCAGGGATGCGCTGATCGTCCCCTTAACCCGATTCACGTGGCTGGATCACTATGTCGGGCATGTGTGCTAGGAATGATGACACCTTGGAGGCATGTGCCTGACCATCGTAATGATGATCACCACCATATCATGTAGGGCCCTAGTCAGACATTAAAAGGTGTGCCAGGATTCTGAGAAAATGGGTCGGGCTGCCCTGGGCCGGGTCTTGTCCAGTTGTGCTCGTGGACTTAATCTCTGCGAACAGGAAAGGTGTGCTCTGGTTCTCGACCTTAGCCATCTTTGACCGGGGAGACAACCTCGAGCGAGCAAAGGAGTGCTCTGAGCTCCGACCATGACCGGCTTTGACTCGAGGAGACGACCTCGAGCGAGCAATAGAGTGCTCAGCTCTTGACCTTGACCCGCCTTTGACCTGAGAGTCGCTCGGGCCAGGCTGTCCTCTGGGTGTTTCATTCGAGCTGGAAGGGCCTCGAGGAGACCTGCCCGATATTACCCAAACACCAGTCCCCCAGTTTCTAGTCTTTTGAGTGAAGCGAGATAAGACTGGAAACTCATTGATGATGGGCCGAATTCGCGGCCTTTTACGCTTCCCCACGTTTCCCAGCTGTCTCCCACTTCAACCACTTCGCATTTAAAGCGGGACACGTGGGTTGATCCCAGCCGTGCGTTTAAAATTCGAAGGGACGTTACCTAAAAGGTCGTGTCCCTCGAAACGCACGCCGCCAGTTGAAGAGACGCGTCCTCCTCTTTATAAACCTCTAACTTCTTCACTGTTCCCTCTGTTTGCTCACTTTCGTTCAAATTCAAAAGTTAATCTGCTCTCCGCCGTTTACTGGTCTTCTTCTTTCTGCCAAGGTGATTTCCGGCCAACCAGACTTCCTTTCGCGTTCAGGTACAAGCCAATCTTCCATTTTCTGCCGCTACTCTGTTTCTTCCCCTGCTGAACTCCGTTAATTTATACCCTTAGGAAAAAGAAACATGTCAAATCCCCAACAGGCCCGTAGGATGTTGCCGGAGGATTCGTCCTCTTCTAGTGAGGCACAACCCCTTAGTATAATCCCCGTGAGGGATTCTAGTCCAGAGAGGGAATTACCCGCGGCCGAGACCCAGCCGCATCAAAGGGCAAGGGCCAGTCAAAGGTCTGAACGTGGGGAATACCCCATTGACTACCTGAGATGTGAAACCACCCCTTCGGACTTAGATAGGCTTAAGGATACTTACAATATACCCGATAATGTAGTTTTAAGGTTGCCGGGCAGGGGTGAAATCCCCAGCCGTCCCCCCCAAGGATACACAACCTTCTAGTCAAAGTGCTTCAAATGGGGGGTTAGGATGCCCCTCCAGCCTTACTTTGCCCGGGTTTTGTCTGGGTTCCGTCTGGCTCCGGGGCAATTGAACCCGAACGGGTGGAGGGTCCTTTCCGGACTCTTTGTTTTGTGGAAACACTGTGATCTGGGTGAGCCCTCGGTAGGGGAAATCAGACACCTTTACCAGCTGAAGTGCAGTCCAAAGGATGCTGGTTGGTATTACCTTACCTCCAATTTAGTACCGAGCGAAGACATGAGCAGCAGAATGCGT
>CM046819.1:511722-522407 GCA_025617385.1 Murraya koenigii
TTTTTATTATAATAACAATGAAATTAATAACATTAATAATAATAATCATAATAATGACATTAATAATAATAATAATAATAATAATAATGACATTAATGATAATAATAATAATAATAATAATAATAATAATAATGACATTAATGATAATAATAATAATAATTAAAATAAAAAAATTAAACAATTTTATAATAATAAAGTTTAATAATATTAATACTAATAATATTGACATTAATGATAATGATAAAAAAATTAAAAAATTAATTTAATTAATTTTGATTATAATAATAATGAAATTAATAACAATAACAATAATAATTAAATAATAATAATAATAATTAAATAATAAACTAAATAAATTTTAATAATTAGAATGAAATTATTATTATTGTTGTTATCAAAGGACTTATTTGTAAATAATACAAAATTTATTGGTATTTTCATAATTTTATTGGACTCAAATGAAAAAATGGCAAAATTTGATTGAGTGCATTTTGGGGATTAAGATAATTCATTGCGGTTAGAATGAGAAGTTCGGAGAATGAGAGATTGATTCCCATGCATTCTTTATTTCTAAATTGAGGTGGATCCCATGATTCTTTATTTCTAAACAAAACATAATTGCAATAGATAAGGTGTATAAAATATATCAATGCTCATTAGCATACAAAGGGTAATCTGTAATGTCAAATGCATAGGTTTCTCAAAAAAATGAGATCACATGCACTAGAGTAAGGAAAAATGATCTTTAGAGCCATCAAAAGTAATTGCAATCTTCTCTTAAGAAATTGCTAAATTAAACACATAGAGCCTAACCAATAAAATATAAGGTGACATTGTAAACTAAATAAAGATATAACATACAAGGGAGAATGTTTAGTGATTTAAATCTAACCTATAAAACATGTATATGAATTAGGGATAAAATTGGGACAAGATGGGGGTAAGGAGACAATCCATTTAGAATTTCTCCAATAATTTAGTATGGAGGATGGAGAGTCTCTATGTGGGAATAAGTTTACTCATCTTAACCTCTTTCTCCATATATCTATTTTGTAGCATTTTTTTGTATATAACTTTCGTGAAAAACATGTCAAACATAATAGATCAATATCTTCAATCATATAAGTGTCAAATGTTTGAATAAATAATAACTAAAAAAAATACTTATTTAGATATGGGGTTGGGTTGAGGGAGTACAAAATCAAATCCCATCCCATTAAAAAATTTGGGGATTATTTAATCCCCTTTCCCCACTTGATTTTACAAAAACTCATCCAAATTCTCATTTCATCAAAATTCCCAACCGTATGCCTGAAACTTATGAAGGATTTTTCCATCCCTTTTTTAACATATAAATGGTCAAGCATGCCTTCATTATTAGTGCACCAAAATAGTACTTTTGTGCTACAAACTTTCATTTAATAAAAATACGATTATTTATGACCCCTCACATAAACCTATGCCAAGATGCCATTTAAATTTCCAAATCCATGTATAAAAATGCTCCAAATTGGGCAATAAAACCAAGTGTACATTACAAGGAAAATACAATGTTCATTTCTCATCTCAATGCTTCAAGTTTATAAGTCCAATTTTATAAGACACAAACCTCTTAATAGAAAAAGGCAGTTTTCTTAGAAGATATCATTATTACTAGAGTTCACTAACCCCACAACATCAACTCCTACCAAAGTTTAGATAGTTCCTAAACCCTAAACCCTTGATGACCCCTTCAAAATCACGAAGTCCAAAATCAGCAGACAGCAGCAACAATCACTCCTCTAAATGCTACTAATTAACTTACTCATAATTGCTGAGTCTCTTTATTTACATTATGAATTCGGAGATTGTACCTCTTTATAAAAAAATTTTGAGGTGAGAGCCTCAAATATCACAACATTAAGCAGCTATATTGTGATAATATCCAAAATTATTCATGTTGCACAAGAGCAATAAACAAGATGAGACACTCATGTTTTACAATTAACTGTTCAGTAAGCGATTTGCTATCTCTTGTTTAACTAAATTGTGCAGTACTCAAGAGTTTTAATAAATAAGATGTTCAGACTTACGTAAACAAGAATAACAATGAAAAGAAACTTAAATATCACATAAAATAAATGCTTAAATGTAGTAAAAACAAAAACCAATTGCGTATGTATAAGGGAAGTCATTTTGAAATTTTTTTGAATGTAATAAGATATATGCATTTTCTAACCAATCTTTATTTGCTTATCTTTAATTCATAATCATTAACATCAATTCCTTTACTAATGTACCTTGATCTCTTACTCTACAATGCTAACCAACAAACTCAGAATTTGAGTTCATTCTCATCAACTGTTTCTTCAGTAAGCTAGGTTTAGTTTAATATATCTTCGGGATTTAACATTGGACAAAGAAGCCAAATAAGCAGCTAAGAATGCTAGGTGATATACTAAGCAAAACTTGTCATTGTTGCACAAGTTTGGAGAAACTCACAAACTTTTACATTTCATTTACAATTTATGGTGAAGAAAACTACGAAAAAAATATCGTTAGCATTTGATTTATGAATTTTCTAAGGAAGTCATTTTGAAATATTTTAGTATGTAATAAGATATATGCATTTTCTGACCAATCTTTATTTGCTTATCTTTAATTCATAATCATTAACTTCAATTCCTTTAGTAATGTATCTTGATACTAACAAGCTTGTCATTGCTGCACAAGTTTGGAGAACTCACAAACTTTTACATTTCATTTACAATTTATGGTGAATAAAAATACCAAAAGAAGATCATTAGCATTTGATTTATGTTACACAGACCGAGTAATACATGATAATTCCATTCATAATGATTTGCATTTCATACAATAATAATAAAAATTAAAGCTGATAAATAATTTTTACCTGCTTCACATAGTAATTTACAAAACTCTGAAGCAATGTTGACGATTCTCTCTCTTGGGAATTATTTCAAACACCTTGACTCCATAACTAACAGCTTGCATAAATTCTAAAACAACACAAATCAATGAATAGTAGTCAATTTTTGAAACATCTTGCCTCGCTATTTGCAAGCTGTTGCTTAATCAAATTTTAGCATTTATCTGTATCTCCATTTTTCTTTTTTTCTTTCCTGAGAAGTATCTGTATCTCTTTTAATATCGTTGGCTGCCATGCACGAAGCTTTTGCTTTTCCCTCGTCTTTCGTTCAATGTGCTCGCAGGAATTAACATGGGCTTATTTGCATAAGTTTTACTTTTAGCCCAATACGTTGCAAAGTGTTACACTGTTTAATGGTCAAGTCTAAGTCCAGATATTTGATTTACTCGGCTACCTAAATCCAGGAAACCTAAAAGCAGATGACAATGGGTTAAGCCTATCAATTTTAGGCCAATAAATTTAAGGTTGGGCTTTTGACGCCGACAAATTTCTTGAAATAGCCCCTCTTTATTATTCTTTTTATATTTTTAATCATAATTATAATTAACCTAAAAAGCAGGGAGGCACGTTGTTTCTTGCATCCCATGTAAGGTATTTCACCTCTTTCGCTATTGCTTGGGTTTTTACTTCTTTTCAATTTTATTCTACTTCACTAATAAGAGATAAAGTTTGTATGGATAGTTATTTATACAAATTGAATTGTATAACTTGTATAGATAACTCTAGAACTAGGAAAGGCACATGTAGCGGTGAAGGTGTTGTTGGTATGGAAGCTCCATTAGAGCTTACACGTGGCTGTGAGGGGGGTCGTACGCAGCACAAGACTTGCAGAAATTCCAAGGCTTCGTAATGTCTTGGAGCCTCGCGTCATCATGCTCGAAACATCGATGTCCATGGTTTAGGACACCCTCGACAATTTGGAGATCAAGGTGGTAGGTCTAGAGGATGAATATGCCAACTTCATGGTAGCTACCAAGGCCTCATGCAAGATCAAAGCAACACCCTTCGAGGGAGTTTCGAGCATTCCACGAAGAGTTATTAAAACTCGACAATTTCGTGTAAGACGAATCTGCGTGCTATCCGTCTGAAAGTAGAGGAAGCCGCTTGATCTGGACATGGCACAAGCGCAAATTCTCCGCTAGCCCAACTTTCACAAGCATTAGTGATGTGCGACTCATTGATGTGCCAAAGCTTAACACCTACGATGACACACGTAATGCCACTATTGTAGACAACTTTCTATTTGGACTTGACTAATATTTCGATGTCGTAAGCGTACGAGACGAGGTAAAATTGTAAAATTTCAGTCCAATCACTCATCAAACTTCTTCATTCTCTTCAGAATCAAGAATCCAAACTTAGGATAGAACCTAATATATATAAGTCTTCAGGTAAAATTTCATTTGATCCAAAGTTTGATGATTTAAGTCTTTTTATCGCATTACGAAAGGGGATGCGTTCTTGTACCAAACATCTCATGTCTAACTATGTCTTTCATGATAAATTATCTCCCACTTTTTTGGCTTTTACTTTTCAACTTTCTTCTGTGGAAATTCCAAAGAATGTACATAAAGTGTTAAGAGTTCTAGAGTGAAGATAAGCTATCGAAGAGGAGATGCAGGCTCTTGAGAATAATCAAACATGAGAAGTAACAAACTTACTAAAGGGGAAGAAGATAGTAGGGTGTAAATGGGTCCTTACTATGAAATATAATTCCAATGGGACACTGGAATAATACAAAGCTCGGTTGGTGGCTAAAGGATTTACTCAAACTTATGGCACTGACTATCTCGAAACCTTTGCTTGCTTCAGTAGCAAAATTAAATATTGTAAGGGTATTTCTCTCAATGGTGATAAATCTTGATTGGCTACTACAATAACATGATGTAAAGAATATATTTCTAAATAGTGAAGAAGCATTGGATTTGAAGGAAAATTTCAATCTAGAGTTTGCAAGTTAAAGAAATCATTATATGGCCTCAATTAATCTCTTAGGGCCTGATTTAAAAAATTTACTAGGTCAGTCAAAAGTCAGGGTTATGCTCAAGCTCAAAGTGATCACGCCATGTTTTTTAAACATCTAAAGATGTGAAACTAACAGTATTTATTGTGTATATGGATTATATCATCCTCATAGGGGATGACTTGATAAAGATGGAGCAGTTGAAGTAGAGTCTTGCTTCTAGCTTTGAAATCAAAGACTTGGTAACACTTCAATATTTTCTAATGATGGAGGTATCTCGATTTAAGAAAACTTTAGTTGTGTCCTAATGTAAGTATGTCTTGGATCTTCTAAAAGAAACATGGATGAGTGATGTCGATCTGTGGATACCCTTATGGACCAAAATCACAAGCTAGCAGAAGTTTGACAATTCTTTAATTTGCTTGCTACAACAACTTATCCGTATCTTCAAAGTAAAGTTGCATCACTTCTACAGGCCTCAACCTCTCTTTTCACTAGTTTAGAAGCCCCTTAGCATGGATTCCTAAGAATATTCCTTTTCTTGTTCATCTGTGGGACAGCTGCGGAGCTATATACAAGAAAAAGAATCTCTCTATTAAAGATTAAGAAGAGAATCGTTGGTTTGACCTATAAGGACTGCGTGGGAAACACGATATCTAGGTAAGCCGCTACATGTTCTCCCTTTGCCTTTGAACGATATTATTTATCTTCTCTTAGATAGCGATCAATCGGTTTATGGTCAATCAATTGGTCCGCGGATCTATTCTTCTATACGAGAAATCGCCATTCTCGTAGCACCACCAAGACGCCGATTCTTATTATTTTTCCGAGCCTCCCATGCCGGTGGTGGTGGAGAGTCGACACTAGTTCTCCCCTATAAAGAAAAGAGCCTTATAAGGATTTTCAAGTCCGTGAGGAAGAAACATACTATATGCTTGAGCCATCACACCCCTCAACTTTTATATATTTATGAAAGTGCCCCTAACGAGTTTAAGTCATTTCATGTTACCTCGTGCAATTTTTAGGCTTCATGGGCTATAGTTGTCACGGCTAGTTTCTCGGTGAAAGGCAAACAAGTAACACCAATCCCATTCATTCTAGTCCGATCCGAATGGATCTTGTTGAATGAATTGATCCATTGTTGTATGCCTTACTTCTTAGTGAATTTTTTCCTAGGTTTTAAGTGAATACTTGGGCTTTTGGCCACCGATGAAAGGAAGATTCCTAGTCATGTAATTCAAAATCTATTAAGGAAGAAAAAGCCCATGCTTTGGTGTAGCATCGGTTTCGGCTACTCTTTCTAGACGTTATTTCCGTTATCCTGGACTTTACAAAGGAATTCACAAATGACTGAGCGACTATATCATGGGAATATTCCACTCCTGAATGGCGAGAACTAGGCTTGGCTTCTATAGGATCTTCTGGTCCCGAAGATTTTGAAAGCAAGGATGCTTTCTTTTTAACCTTTCTTAAGCTAGGATTTAAGCAAGCAGGCCTGGCCTGTCTTTCGTCTTTCGGGTTTCCTCGCGGAGTAATGCTTACTTAAACACGAATGGTCCCTCATAAGATAGGTGCACTTGTGGATATAGCTGTATCAGTATGACCCTTACGGACTCCCTGATTCCCGTTTACATTGAGGCGAGGACTGAACGGATGGAAGAGGCACGTGATTGCTTGACGGTATGTACGCAGAGTCTCACATCCCCTAAAATAGTCGAGCTAACTGTCATAGGTCAGCGCTCCTTCGGATCCCTTCTTAACGACTGCCCTTCACTCATTTTCTACTCGTTTCAAGATTCTCATATAGAAAGAAGAGTTGACTTAATCATCTTGAAAGTAAGAACTCATAATTATATATAAGAATACTGATATAGAGTACCGTGGTGGTTAAATATTCTTTAGCTAACTAGTTTATGTATATGTACACCAAACTCTAGAGAGGGGAGTTCGAGCGGGATTACTTTGGTCAAAGCCCACGGGATTATCGCGAGTGCTACCTAAAGGGAGATGACTCTTAGACACAACAGGTAAACTTCCTCATGGCAGACAGACTAGGACGCTTCCATTCATGGAAGTTCAAACGTAGATGCCATCCCCCTCTTTGATTGAATAAGGTTGGAAAGAATGCCGCTAAGTTCAGATAAGGGAATGCTTCCCCCAACCATTAAATAAAGTCAAGGCTTGATGAAAAGAGGGAGATGCGGCGGGGGAAGGAAAATGCTTTTGGAGATCGAGAAATTTTATTTGTTTTTCATTGAAAACGAAGAAAGATTGTTGTACTAAAAGTGGGAAGCAAATGAAGCGAATAGCGAACCTGTAGCAGTAGAAAGGATGTACTAGAGGGAAATTCAAATCCATATTCCTAAGGACAAATGAAGCGAATGGATAGCTCGTGGTGGTATTCGCTTTGTTTGCCTTTTTAGTGGCTTGTTGCCTCTCATAGGCCAAATTCAGATCTCAATAAAAATAAATAAATAGGCCATTATAGACCAAAATCCAAACAGATCAATCGAACATACTTGACAGGAGATAGACACAGGCGCGGTAAAGAGGTTCCCACTTCGATTCCCGCCCCGTTAGCATCTCTGATCCGAGATAAAGGATTACTCCGTTCATCTACATCGGATGCCATTGCTACCACATTCTTAAAGCAATAAAAAACCTTCACTTGTCTGTTTTGATTCTCTAGTAGCAAGCATAGAAAGAAGTCATTGGAATCAACTTAGTTGATAAAGGCATGTATTGGAATTGGCTCCTTCTTTGTGAGTTTAGTCATGTTCTCTCAGATCTTAAAGATCCTACTCCTTGAACATCGATCAAGTTACTTTTATCCAGCAAGAATATCCCTATCCCTTACCTTACCAGAACTAGAAAGGGCTCTCTTGATTTACTTGTTTGTTTTGTTCTTTTCTCGAGTTCCTCGCCCAAAGGTTCTAGGGTTCGAGAGAGAATTTCTGCTCTAAGGAAGGGAAGAAGGTAATCAAATCAGTAGAATGCTGTATTATTGCTTATTCACATTCAAGCATGAGTTAGTTCAGATTCGGGAAGGGGAATAAGAGAAAGGGCAGTTTAGTCAATAATCATGGCCATGGGAACCTTTGTTCGCTTTCTAGGTACCCTCGAATCTACTTGTCATCTCCTTTGAGCTGGGAAAAGCATTTACCTGGAGTTGGCTATTCTTGATTTAGCAAAGGAAAGAAGCCTTGATCCCAAGACTAGCTACGGATTGGATAGATATGCACCTTCTACCACGAGTTGTAGAGCTTAATAAATCTTCCTTGCCCCCTTCTGGTCCCATCACCGGAGATTGCGTTGCTCAGAGCAACACTAGCTGACACCAAAGAAGATGATTCGGCTATCAATCAAACCTAGGTTAAAATTTTGACAAAGCGATTCATCCAGTTATGATAAGATCGATAAATAGAGTACGAGAGTCATGACACAACGTATACCCTGCAGCAAATGGAAACATACAATGTCCTCCATTGTGAGATATAATGTTTCGCTTTGAGATTTTCAAAACTATCCCCTCCCCATGCCTTTTTCGCGCTACAGACCAAAAGTCTTCTTCGTGCCTCCTGACCCCCTCTTCGAAGAGGTAGGTGTTGGGACTCGTCCCCAACAACTTTCTTCGTGTATGAAAGAAAAGCCAAACTCACTTTTATGTCATCATAGATTCTTCAATCTAGCATTAGCTGCTCTCGGTTACTTTGAAAATAAATCACCGACAACCCAGAGCTTATTAACTATCACGAAAGAAACTTCATTCTATGCTTGAAAGGATCAGGGACAAAAGGACAGACGGAAGTTAATACAAGCAGAATAACTATCCAAAGTGCGTTCTGTTTCATCACTCGGTCATTGGTGAAGTCGGGGTTATCGGAAATGGAGTCATTAGCTTGCCTCCTCGAATGGGATACGATGGTTAGTTCGGGAATGGAATCAATAGCTTGCTCGAACTAGAATAGCTCGGTTGAGAAAGGGATACGAGTGCAGGATGGTCGTGGACAAGATTCGAACCCGGAAGAAAATAACACGTGTTGGTTTTGGGCAAATTATGCTCCTTGTAGGTGCTCTTTCGAAAGCATAGAGTTGCCCGAGACTCTTTCATAGAATTCCAACAAATTCTCCCGCTCCTCAGAAGCCCACAAGAACGGAGTTGATGCTCCCGCATCCATAGCATGAGTAGTTAAAGCAAGTGAATGATTTGAAATTCTATATTATTTCATAGAATAACACTCGTAAATCATGTGGCCTTGTCTCATTAATATATACGCCTCCTAAATGGTTTGAGCCAATTGAACAAGTTATCCATAATATTTGGAATTTTGTGAAATTATGTAAAAATTATGCTTATGGTCTTGTAACAACCTCATAATATCCCACCCTAACAGCCTAGAACTGTGCGGTATAACCTTTAATATGCGAGAAGACTAAATGGGTGGAAAACCTCACTTGGGCCCTAGAATTGACTTATATGCCTTATCTAGCCAATTTTTCTGCCACCTAATCCAACATGTTCTTCATAATTTTCAGGAACTTTTTAAAAACTTTGTAAAAATTATTCACGTGGTCACGTAACATCTTGTAATGATAACCTGGGCTTTAGAATCAACTCATGTTTGAACCTGTTGTCTCATCCCACCAATATCTATATTTGTAAGAAATCAGCGTAAAATTCAATTGCAATATTAAATATGCCTAAAACTGCCCAGGATCTTGTGTTGTAGCCTTTGGTTCTTGGCCAAAATGGGTATAAAACCTAATCCAGACCACAAAATCGGCTTCTGTTTGATCTTATTGTCTCGTCTAACCAACACCATGCCTTTAAATGATTTTCTCATCAATCGGACAAGTTCTCTATAGTTTTCGGGAATTTATTCAAAATTTATGCAAAATTTATTCCTATGGTCTCGTAAGTCTCATAACAACCTTTTACCCAGGTTTGGAGTCAACTCGTGTTTGGGTAATATCGGGCAGGTCTCCTCAAAGCCCTTTCAGCTTGAATAAAGTACCCCGGGGACTGCCTATCTCGAGCAGAAGGACCGACTACTTGCACAAAGATGACCTCACCTGAACGTCATTCCTGGGTCAGGTCGAGGAATCCAAAGCCGCTCGAGTCCCGAGCACTCCTTTGCCTGCTCGAGGCTATCTGCCCAAGTCCGAGTCGTCGAGGTCGAGGCAACGGAGCCACCCGAGCCCCGAGCTCATGTATACTCGAGGTCGTCCACCCGGTCAAAGCCGGTCAAGGTCGGGGACCGAGCACTCCTTTCTTGCTCGCATGAGCGGTGAGCTCCAGAACACTGGCTGGGTTATCTGGTTACAAGACGAAGGATATGCCAGACCCGGCCCAGGTAGCCCGACCCGTTCTCTCAGAATCCTGGCACACCTTTTAATGTCAGAACAGGGCCCCACGTGGCATGGTGGCGATCATTGCTCGATGGTCAAGCACAGCCCCCACGGTGTCATCATTCCTAGCGTACATGCCCGACATGGTGATCCGCCACGTGAGCCGGGTAAAGGAGACGACCACGCATCCCGGGGAATATTACGCCGATCCGTACTGTCGGGGACCACGATACCACCAACGCGGAGTGGACAATCCGAAAAGGAAAGAGCGGGAAAAATGAAGTATAAAAGGAAACGATGGGGAACGTCACAAGGGTTGGCAACTTGAATCCACAAAAGAGGCTGAAAATTTTGATCCAGAGAAGTTACAGGAAAGATATCCGAGTTCTTCCTATTACGATTTTCTTTTATCTGGATTCTCTAAAAACACAATATTCATTAAAA